>PVKS010003552.1:0-103308 GCA_004027875.1 Aplodontia rufa
AAGCCCACTTGGTCATGATGGATTATTTCCTTAATAATTTTTTGGATACGGTTTGCTAGTACTTTGTTGAGGATTTTTGCATCCACGTTCATAAGGGATATTGGTCTGTAGTTTTCTTTTCTTGATGTATCCTTGTCCGGTTTTGGTATCAGAGTTATGGTTGCTTCATAAAAAGTGGATGGGAGCATTCCCTCCTTTTTTATTTTTTTAATTGGAGCTTATAGTTATACATAGGAGTTGGGTTCATTGCAACAAACTCATGCATACATGGAAATGAATTTCAGTTCATGACCTCTCCTTTTTCCCTCCTGTTCTTCCTCCCCTCTTCCATTCTCCTTCCTCTACTCTATAATACTTCTGTTCACCCATCTATGAATTATATTTATATTTGATTGATTCTTTATGTTATCCTATCCTTCCCTATTAATTTCCTTTAGTTTATCTTCTACATATGAGAGAAGACATTCAACCTCTGAGTTTCTGAGCTTGGCTTATTTCACTTACCATGATATTCTCCATTTCCATTCATTTACAGGAAAACACTATAATTTCATTATTTTTTGAAGCTATTGAAATATTCTGTCATGACTTTATTGTTAATTACATGGATACAGAAATCAACAATAGTCTTCAAATATATACAAATTATCTCTTCAAATATATACAATTATATCTTCAAATATATACAAGTTATCTCTACCAGTTTTGGGGACGATCATTGTAGTAACTTGCTTTCTCTTGATGTGTCTTTTGCTGTTGGTTTATTATGCAAAGTCAACTTTGGTTGTAGTTAGACACCATGGATTATTTGGTTGTAACTAATTATTTTAGGTATAATGCATGCTGGATAGGGTCATAGTAATCCACTGTTTCTGGGGACCATGAAGGAATGAGGACACTAGCAATCCAGGTTAAATATGGTGCACATAACATTGTATGTGTGCTGTCCACTCTGTACACCAACACCAGTATGCGGTGGCACTAGTTGTGCAATGCATGTTTCCTAAGCTGCTGCTGAGGTGAAGTCTGCTGCTGGCTAGGTCCACTGGCACTTGCATCTCCGGTAGTACTGGGAATCCTGAAGTAACTTCTTTCAGTCCAGTTAGTGGTGTAGATTCACACACTGCATGTGAGCATGGTAGTAAAGGGATCCATGCACTAGCTCACAATCATGACAATGGTGCATGCTCAGACAAGGCATGGGGTTGGGTACAGAATCAAGAACCATGGTGTTTGCTGCCAGACCTAACAAGGGCTTGCACCCCCCCAAAACAAAACAAAACAAAACAACATAAGTTTATTTTAGTTCCCAACTTATTTTGACCCTCCTCTGTAGTTTCTATTTTGTGTTCAGCATCAAACAGGATTACTTTATCTCAAGTTTTTTTCACTATTGCTTATTTCAATTCTCTTACATAGTTGCCTTTTTGTTAAACTAACCTCCACATTTTATGTGTTCTTCCAGAAATGGTTGGTGAATAATTTGCATCATATTTAATATTTAAAAATCACCTACATTGGGCTGGAGTGGTAGCTCCGTGATTGGAGCACTTGCATGACATGTGTGAGGAACTGGGTTCAAATTCCAGCACCAAGCACACAAATAAGTGATAGAGAAACAAAGGCTAGATAAAAAAATAAATAAAATTGATTCTCTCTTTCTCTCTCTCCCTCTCTCCCTTTCTCTATTTCTTAAAAAACAAATAAAAATCACTTACATTGTTAAATGACTGATTATCAGTGTAGGGCATGATGTGATAATTTTGAAAAGGATCCTCTATTTTTAAACTTTCTGTTTTTAGTTTTAGTAATTTTTTTCTCATGACTGTTTTCCTGTTATCCAAGTCATGACTTTGCATAGTCTTCATTGATTATTTCTCTTACCTTCATTAATCTTTGAAATTCCATAGTGTTAGGGCAGTACAATTAAAAATGCATTGGTTGATTTAATTTTCTTGTTGGGCAACCTGATCTAGGATCATTCATTTCCTCCAACAATTTTTTAAAATTTTTTTCTAATTTTTTTAATCTAGGAATTTTCTCCAATATCTATTTATTCATGACATTTATTTTAAAATTTACATTTTAAAAGTACACAAGTTAAGTATTTTTCAAAATTATTATTTAGTTTAGCCTTGCCTGACATTTTTTCATGGTTCTGTTCATACTATTCAAGTTTATTTGTGGAAGAAATATTATATTTATAATATTGTGCTTTCATTTCAGGAGGTATCACATGATATCAGTTTTTCCATGATTGATTATTGCAATTCTTGCCATATACTTAGTCATATTTCATTCTTATGCCAATACGCATTTATATCTCTTTGTTCTCTTATATTATAATTATGGCTTCAAATATCAATATATTTATTAACTTGCTCAAGCCTACAACATACAAAAAGTGGTGATGAGCTACTATTGCCACACCACTGTGAAAAGGAAACCCTAGATGCTAAAAACAAACCAATAAACTCTTATTTCACATAGACTCACATATAGGTTGAAAATCACCAATGTTGCTATTGTAGCCACAGTTGTCATAATTTTGGGGGACTTGCAGGTAGTTAACATTTACAAAAAAAACACTTTAGAAAAGACATGAAGAAGACTGTAGAAGTCAGTGTAGTAATCAGCATTTGAAGCCAAACATGGCTGGGAGATTTGGAAATTTTATCTGTCACTTACACTTAATTTTCTCATGAATATAAGCCCACAAAATATTAAAGTGCCAGAAGTGAGATTTTCATAAAGATTTTTTGTTTTAAGAGAGAGAGAAAAGGACGGTGTGAGAGAGAGTAAAGAAAAATAATTTTAATTAGTTTTTCATGTGATTTTTGTTATTCCACATCTCATTGTGATGCTAGGTTCAAACCCACATCCTTGCGAATGCCAGGCAAGCTATGGCTCCAGCCTAAGTTTTTCTTAAATTTTTATGTTAAGAGGAAATCCCATGTCATTTAACAAATCAGGATTAAAGAAACCTTGCCTAACTTCATAGTTTCTTAGCATCAGAGTTGGTCATGTACCCTGACATATTGGTAAATAAAGGTATCATTCATTTGAAAGCTAAATTTGAATGATGTTCACCACTATATAATGGTTTAGATTCCAATATCCAAGCAGTTTGAGTCCCTTAACTGAAATGTTAGTGTAAAACTTTGTCTTGAATCAATAATATGCTTAGAAAGCTCACAAGAGTAAAACAAGTAATATAAACAAAACAAATCCCTAAATTTCTCCAGAGGGACTTCTGTAAAACTGGACATGAGTTACCCTTAGTACATTTTTCCCGAAGATGAATTCATTGAAAAAATACAGAAAATAGCAGGAACTAAACTCAAACTTAGAAAGTCAGTAGCCCCAGCAATAAGAACACTGCATATTATGAGCTACTGTATAACCAAAATAAATAATTGTCCATGAAGCAATAGGAAAACATAACTTTTTTTGTACCATGGAGCAGAAACCTCAATTATCAAGTTAGCACTGATATTAGGCTCTGCCTTAGGTATGTATATTACACAATATTATTACAATCTAGAGGACCAAAACAATTTTCTCATTGCAAAATATTAACTTTCAAGTGAATTTGAATATTACTAGTATTCTGGTTAAACAAATACTGGAAAACTTGTTCCACTTCCTAACTCTATGGAAAAAATATTTAATGACTAGAGATTTAGTGTTCCTTACTAATTCAGTTGACATATTTGGAATAGATAGTATTGTTATGGACTGAACATTTGTGTCCCCCAGATATTCACATGGTAGGGTTGAGCCTCAATATGCTAGTATTTGGAAATAGTGTTCCTGAGCAGTAAATAGATGAAATCATGACATCAGGACCCATATGAAATGACTACTGTCCTTTACGGAAAATGAAAAGACCAGAGCTCTTTTGCCACCATGCGAGGACTCTCAGAAAAGCAGCCCATCTGCAGAACAGAAGAGGCATTCACCAGGAACCAAATTTGCATCACCTTGATCTTGAATTTCCTAGCCTCCAAAGCTTTCAGAAATCAGTCTCTATTGTTTCTGCCACCTGGTCTATGACAATTTGTTATATCAGCCAAAGCAGATAAAGACAAGTATTTTAAGTCAGAGTAAATGAATTCATTCAATGTTTATCAAAATTGTGATTTTCTGCTACAAAAGTGCTTCTCCAATTCAACCTGATTCCCATATAAAAAGCTAAATTTGCATAAAATACCTATTCTGTTTATTTTTCCTTATTCATGCATGCTTTTGACAATGCCCTCAAATTCTTTCTATAGGTAAAATTTATCTTTAAGGTAAAATTTACAGTAAAAAAAGAAGAAATAATAAATAAAAAATCAGCAGGATGATAACTGTAACTCTTTTAAGATGTTTCTTCATAGGGAATCTCATGAGTTCCAAGCATGAAAGTGACTAAGGTAATATGCACAAATTTATTGGCTAACTGAAATATTTTCCTTTTGATCTCAGTAGAGAGAACAGCCATTTAATTTCATGTAATTATGCTAGCCATGTTTAAAAGTTTCAGCTTAGAATTTCCTGATATAATTTCTGGATAAAATTGCTAATTGTCTAAAAATCACTAGAGTAAAACTGAGGTCCCCCTTCCTCTTTTTTTTTCATCTCTAGTATTAATGTAAGTAATCATACATCATAATAAAACCTTGAGTTTTCTGTTTCTTCTGGATTTTCATCCAGAATAGTTGTAACATATGTGGTTGTATTCCACAACTTCTCATGTAACACACAATCTCATTACAGTTTTAATTTTCAAATAAAGGATAAGAGTTTATGATCCCAATTGCTACAGCCAATACAAAGTCTGAATATATGCATCTGAATAAGCAAAGAAAAGATTGCAGTATTTTAATAATAGTAAAAAATTATCCTTCCAACTACAACACCAATTTGACACGTGACAATTGGCGTGTTTTACTGTCCATTAAGAATTTTTCTTAATATATAATTTTTAAGAGAGAGAGAGAAAGAGAAAAAATTTTATTTGTTTTTCCATCTGACCTGTGTTTCTCTGTCACTTGGCTGTGCACATGGTGCTAGGGTACCAATCTCAGTCCTTGCGCATGACAGGCAAGTGCTCCAACTGCTGAGCCATTGCTCCAGTCCTTATATTTTTGTTTTGATTAAAGTTTTATGCTTGTATATGAAAGTATTCTGTCTGGTAGTAATGCTGATGAAAGCCATGTCTTGATTTTTATTAATTAGTACATGCATATATACTTAGCAACTAGATCAGCTTCCTAGGGTCAATTGCTTTTTTCCAAATATATTCAATAATGAGGATGATTATAAAGTGTGAAAAATCCTGGTTGAATTATTTTTGTAAGTAAATTTACCTTATGGTCTGAAGTTAAGCTCAAATTTAATTTAATTCTGTTTCCAAGAATGAATGACTCAGAGTACCAGGTACCTTGATTTTTCTAAAGAGTCACTGAATTTGCTTTTAGAAGGTCCAATTGGATCACATTTCTTAACATTGAATGTAGCTGCCAATGACAAAGTCATAAGGTTGACATTCTTAGTAGTAAACAGCTCAGGAAAGGTGATGTATATAAAACATGATGTACATAATCCAATCTGTAGTAATCAGTGGACTTTTCAAGTACTTGAAGGCTAGTAGTCTGGGATACTGCATTTGCTGGAATTTATGCAACTAAGATCCATGCCATAGCTGCAGAATTTATTCTACAGAAATAAAATAACCAAAAATTATAAGAAACTTATGGCAAAAAAACAGCATCAACTTGCAAAACCCAGTAAAGAGGAAACATTGGCCTGTGACATCTATCTATTCTGTGTTCCTTCTTAAACATTGAAGTGAACAGAAGTAAGATTATTTATAATATAAATTCACTATAGTTTTCTAGGCTAAAGCCTAGGGCTGGTCATCAGAAAGTAATTGATATTTTTAGAGAAGATTTGAAATCTTTTCTAGATCTTCAAATGATAAAATTTACCAGTTCATTTGTGCTTCACAGTAATTTTGAGATATATTATTAGAATGTTTTTTATGCCTTTTGAATTATTATGTGGGTTTCTCGATAAATTTCATTAGAAATTAAAAGAAGATATTTCTTCTTACCTCTCAAGTTGCCATTGACTAAATATTTTATCTTATTTATTTTTCTCCTAACAATTCTGTTTCTTTATCTACTTCTCTTGAATTCTGAGAAATGATAATGACAACCATGCTTTATATGGAAGAATACTAAAATCTTTTAATTAATGTTTATCGTAAAGTAAGGGATTTCTCTTGTCTAAAGAGACATTCAGGAGATGCTAATCTAGCTGGACTTTGCGATTGAAACATTATCATAATACAATGAAGGAATCCACTGTGGTATGTTGACAAGTCTGGAGTTTGCTTATGTCTAGATAATATTCATACGTATGTTACTGTCAGGGATCATATGCCACTTACTGTGCCTAAGTGGAAAGTGGTTGAATAGGCCTTATTTGTGGATTTGTTTCACAAAGTCATCATAAACAGATATTCATCTCTAGAATATTCAACAGAAACATAACAAGAAATAAGTTGAGCAATACTCAGAAGCCATGTGAAACCTAGGATTAAAGCTTCAAATTGAAGCATCAAGCATTATGGGCAAGAGAAAGAAAGAAAATAGGGATAAGAAATCACAAAGTCCCTATGGTAATATGGTCCAAACAATTACGCTCCTTAGTGGAAAGTAAAGTGATAAACTTTATTAATACGAATAGTTATATACACATACACACATAAACACACATATACACAAAAGCATTTAAGTAGTGCACATAAAAGTTCAGTAATGTTAGAGTTTCTGTAAATGAATTCAGAAAAAGAAAAAAATATATTTTTCCTGAGATCCTGAAAAAAAAAGCAGATGTGTTGGATTTTATAAGGAACTGATGATTTCAGAAGTACTGGTTCAAAGATTATAATGTCCTAAGGAAAATAATCAAGTTGAATTCCAACTTCCTTCAGAGCGGATATTGGAAATTGCAAAGCAGAAGAATATTATCCAACTCATCCTACATAAACAATTGTGTTATATAAGTTAGAATGTTTGAAATGAAATTTACAGTAAATTAGAGTGTTTTTTTTTTATTCTGGAGTTCAAATGAGAAAGTGAATAAAACCTGAGCTACTTTGTCAGAGGAGATGAAGATATTTCAATTGATATTTTCTGAAAATCTAAACAGGGTGTGGTGGCATATGCCTGTAATCATAGTGGCTTGGGAGGCAGGTGGATCACAAATTCAAAGTCAGCCTCAGCAATTTAGCAATCTCTGAAGCAACTTAAAGAGACTCTATCTCAAAAAAAAAAATAAATAAATAAATAAATAAATAAATAAAAGGTGTAGGGACGTAGGGACGTGGCTCAGTGATTAAATGCCTCTGGTCAATCTCTAGTAGGTAAAAAAATATCTAAAGAAAACTTATTTCAAATTGTTTACGTAGTCACACAAATATGATTAAGGAATAATAAAAAACACATGGTGAAATAGATATAAAGTCAAGGAGAAGTTTTTACATACAAGAATAAAATGTACGGTTAGAAAATCTGCAAGCATGCGTGATTTTAGAAGGGAAAGGAATTGCAGCACTTCTTGTAATGCTATATAATATGGCTAGCTTCGTTGTCCTTGGGGAAATAGATACAAAGTGCTACAATTTCACAATGGAAAATTAGGCCTTTCTTTTCTAGATCTATAAAAGGAGCTAAGTTGAGGTCTGATTTCTTTAAGCTACCCTTGCATATATATAATGATAATTGCATGATTTCCAGGTTTTCATTTTTTCCAGCATAGTTTGGAGATATTCTTTAATAGAATTATTAGCACACTTGATTTTGTTGTCCTTCTTGCTGAGTGGAATAACAGGCTCAAGGAAGAATTGAAAATATACTAATTCTTTGACTTTTTTCTTTTATTTTAAACTTTCCTAATCCTTGAGAGTCTTACATCCTCCTCTTCAATGATTTAAACTGAAATGTGAAAGTTCACATACTGTTAATTTAGCCTACTTGTTTCAGTTTGAACAACTGCTTCACAATGATTTGATAATTTTGTCAATTTGTCCATGAGTTATGATGGTCAAATTCTCAGACTGTTGCAATGATTTTAAAATACTCTTGAAATTTCAATGAGTGAGTGTGAAACAATAATACCCTTAAAATATTAAGAAACTTCTCAGAACAATAAAAACAACAAAAAAATCCGTAGTTAAGGATTCACTGTCTTATCAATATATTTCTTTCACTTCTATATTTAGGAATAGTATGCAAAGAAAGTCTCTACAAATTTACCTTTGCCTGTGTTTTGAAATTCCTGTACTTTCAATGAATTCATTTATGAGTGAATCAACTTTGGTATGTACTTTGCAGAATTTGTCTTCTGGGTAAACAACTTTGCATTATTAATCATAACCTAGTCAATGAGTTCACAACAGGTCATAATGGTTTGTGATTTCTCTTGAAAAGGTTCAGAATCATTGATAATCGAGGACAGGGAATTTTATAAAGCTGTGGCAGACCATGTTTTAAAGAAAGAGGGGACAGTGAGAGAAGAGAGAGAGAGAGAGAGAGAAATAGAGAAACAATTTTTATTTAGTTTTTCATGTGGCTTTCATTCCTCGAATACTTCCTTGTGTACGTGGTGCTGGGGTTTGAACTTGTGTACTCACACATAGGAGTCAAGTGCCATAATCTCTGAACCACTGCTCCAGCCCCAGACCGTGGATTTTTAATCTTTCAAAAAAAAGTTAATAGGGGCTGGAGTGGTGGCTCTGCAGTTACAGCACTTGCATGGAATGTACAAGGACGCTGGTTCAAACCCCAACACTACATATACAACAATTGTATAAAACATTGTGTGTCTGTGTTTGAAGTAACAATTACATTTCATATCCTGCAATGATGTATCAGTCAAAGGTAAATTTTTAGAATCTCTGCTTCAGAAAACACAAAGGATTGATTAATATATACGTCCTGCAGTCATCCAAGAGAAAACCTTGAACCTTGGCAAAAGGTGAGGCAACTGGGAGAAGGAGTCCCTCAGGCCTAGGAATGCAGACATACAACTGACAGACTGACCCAGGTGCTATACTCTTGAGTCCATCACTGCACTTTTGCTGAGGCCATATTTTTCTCAAGTTGTTCCCAAACTTGACTGAATGTGAAAGGTATTGTACAGTAGTCCCATATCTGTACAAACTCGGACTCTCCTCTTGAGGCACTGGATGATACAAGGACTCATTTGCTATGCACCAAGGCTACCATCCTTTGAATTAACCCTCCTTCCTTCCTTCCTTCTGACCTTCATCCAAGGTCAGATCTTCATTGCCAACTGACAGTACGTTAAGCCACTCCTGAAATACTCTCAATTTTCTCTCAAAAATATCCCCTAATGAAATTTTTATGTATTAAATAACTTGTTGTTATCTGTTTCCAAGAGGACCTGGGTTAAAAATTTGGAGCAGAGCTTTTGGAACATTGCTTATTTTAGGAACGTGTGGCATTAAACCATTTTTAAAAACTCTTCTAGAATCAAGACATGTGTGTGTGTGTGTGTGTGTGTGTGTGTGTGTGTTTGTATGTGTGTGTGTGTGTGTTTGTGTGTGTGTGTTGGTTGCTTTTTTGCTTTGAAGAAAAAATCATAGCTATATATAGGAATTGTTATTTTAGCTATAAAGAAATTTTTTCTTTTCAAATTCTTTAATATATTTCAAATTAATTTTGGTTCATTTTGTATGTTTGTTTCTGATTTTTGTGTTTTCTTAAATTACTTGCTTATGGCAATTAATTTAGTATGACCAATGGAAAAATGTCAAAAATGTAAGTGAGCTGACAGAGAAAGTAGCTGGGTTCCTAGTTCCAATTTGTATTGATAGATCACAGACAAAGTGTGTTTGATATATATTTTCTGAGGCTCCAATGAGTTTGCTAAGTATGTCTAATCAATAGAAGAACTTTGAATAAACATGTAGGCATTAATTATTTCAAGAACCCAATTCAACTAAAAAAATCAATAATTCTTTTCTGTAATACTTAAGTTTGAGTTAAGTTTTGGAAAAGAACTCATGATGTTTTAACACTTTGCATTACCATGGTTAAAGTCATATATTGATCTGTGTATTTATATTTCATACATTCTGCAGAAACATGAATAAAACCTTATTTTGGCAAAGACAAAACAAAATTTAGCTAAATTTTCAATTACTATTGAGAGTTAATATGACATATCTCATTGATTTTGTTTAATAACATCATGGAGTTAGGTGTCCAGTAAGAAGTTTTTGAAAGTTGTACTGTGAACTTATAGCCAAGCAATTATGTGGATAAAGTAGCCACCTATGTTGCCTCACAGTCTAAATCAAGGCACACTCACTTGTAGCATAAAAGAACAACATTCTTATTCTCTATAATAGTTAACAATCACAGAATTATAACAGCAGTCAATTCTTATGTTAAAACAGATCAAAACTCTTGTTTCATGTAAATCATATTAGAGAAAGTTATATATCCTGCATATATAAGTGTGTGTACATGGATGAATAGATGTGTAGAGAGATTGTGGACTTGTTTTAGTCAGCTTTTCATTGCTGTGACTAAAACGCCTGACACGAATGATTTTAGGAGTAAAAGTTTTATTCATAGGCTCGTGGATTCAGAAGTCTTAGTCCATAGAAAGCCAGCTCTATTCTTTGTGGCTTAGGGTGAGGCTGAACATCATGGCAGAAGAGTGTGGTGGAGGGAAGTGGCTCACATGATGATTGGGGATCAGAGCAGGAACCGTCTCACATATTGAGCTTTTAGGGGACACTTTTCACCCAAGTCATAACATGACATAAGCATATTGGGTTTTTGACAACTTAAAATATCATACTTTAATAAGGTGAATAAAAAGATGTTTTCATCATTTCGTCCTAATAGGCTGCATACTTTTTTCACACCTAATTTATTAGAAGTTTTTCTAGACATATTATTAGGTAGATATTGAAGTAGGATTTGGGTTATAAAAGTAGATCAGTTGTCTCTTCCCTAGAAGGGTTCATAGGTGAGAGAAGCATTTAAGTAAATACTTGCACTCAATTACCACCTTTCTTTCATTTTGAAGGTTTTTGATATACACATTTTAAATTTCTACACAAAATGTTCAAGGCTTAAAGAAATTCAGTAACTTTCTGAAAGTTAATTAGTGAAATCCATACTTTAGTTGTATATTTATGTAGTGTTTATTTTGCTCATAACATGTGCTAGGTACTGTTATGCCCAAGTCTCAAGTCCCCAAAGACCACCAAGGAGCCAAATCCAATGCAAATAAATACACAAGGGCTGTTTAATGCAGACTCAAGCCTGGGCTCCTTCCATGACTGTCACTGATGCAGAGGATCTAGGGCAAAGCAGGAAATTCAAACAAAGCAGAACACAGGCTTGGTTGATCTTCTAACATATATGATATATTTCTATCAGCCATTGTACCCTCTGTCTCGGACTTCTACCATATATAGTTTGGTATGTTCCTGGAATGTTAGGTATTGGCTTGTCAGCTCCTGATTGGCTGCTGCTAAGGGTCAGTTCATCTGGTGGTATGAAACGATGTTCGCTGTTCTTTGTTCTCAGTAAACTGGAATTTAGTCCTACTGCAAATACTATGAAAAAATGGAGCCTCTAATGGCTACAACATAGTCAAATTGCTGCTTACTTTCTTTCAGCAGTGGTTCAACCAAGCTGCTCCTCTGCACTCTCTCGCACTCGCTCACACTCGCTTGCTAAGGCTTGCCCAAGCCACTGCTCTGAACTCTCTCTCATTCCCCCCTTTCCTTGTAACTTATGGATCCAATCCTGGTCCCTAATAGTTTGAATCATCCACATCAAGTGGCCTATACTGTGATCTTAATACCATAAGTTGAATAGTGTTTAAACAATCTTTTATAAAAGTAACTAACCTATTAAGGATACAGGGACCAAAGGTAATTATCCAAATAAGGATGGGAACTAAAAGCGTAGAAACTAAGGTAGTTAACCAAAGGGAAGTATTAAACCATGGTTCAAACCATCGTTCTTGTTGTTCCTTTTCATGTTTTCATATGGCCAGGCCCTCTCTACTCTTGGCCATTGATTCCTTCACCACTCCTGAGTGAGCCACATAAAAACAGCATTCCTCTCCTAGGGCTGCACATAGTCCTCCTTCTTTTAAAAATGTTAAATCGAGCCCCCTTCTATTCTGCAACACTACTTCTGATAGGGAAGTTAACAAATCCTGCACATGGGTAATAAAGGTCTCAGTCCTAGCTATATCCACATCCATGGCAGCCCTCAGAGTGCTATAGTGCTTGTTCTGAAGCACAAGTGAGGAGATTCCTGTCCCAGCTCCTGCTAGTCCAATTCCAAACAGGGTCATAAGGGTAACTGCTGTTATGGGTTCTCTTTTAAACCAAGGTGATGAGCCCCTTGTCATGGCCTGATATACCTGGTCCTCGTCATGGTATATTACTCAGGGAAAAAGTTGCGCCAGCCTGCAGAAACCTTTAGTATGGTTGAGGACTTTGCCATGGATGCAGGGATTGAGTCCAGTAGAACATGCCCATCACCCATCCTCGGGGGGGGGTAGCATGTAGTCAGAGGGGGGTTGCTCAATGGTTTGACTACAAAAGTGCTGGTGGGTGGAAGGCACTTGCCCCACACACAGTCCTTGTCCAGACACTGATTACAAAGTTAGTCTAGCTGAGCCTCTATGTTGCCACCTGCAACATAGCCTTGGAGGTTGTGGTATAGTTCATAACCATGGCCACCCCTTCATAATAGGGGGTGTCTTACATCATAACAGAGCCAGCAGGATTCAGTAAGTTTGGGTTTTGTGGCATTTAAAACTTGATGAGATTTAACCATGAGGTCCCATAAGGGGTTCCCCCGAAGGTGGAAGCAGGGGATTGGGAACAGGGATTCATGCCTCTGGATGGACATTATTGAGGTGAGACATGGTGGTAGCAATTGCTACAGGTGATTTGGTGGGCTTACCTGGTGTAGGATGAGCTATTACTGCCTGATTGAGTCCTATCGCTTGGTTAGGCCCCACAGCTTGGGCTGGGAATGGGTGGGGAATGGGCAATAAGCCACAAGGTAAAAAGAGCCCCTTCTGAGTGTGCTTAGAGCTTAATTCCCCAGGTTTTACCTAATTCCCAATCTGTTGCATTGTTCCCTAACTCAGTGAAGGTTATCTTAATAGGATTACAGTAAGGGTAGCCAGTCTTACCATAGGTCATGAATCTTTAACATTCCCATGTAATAGTTTTAGAATTCCTGCTCACACTGATGAGGTCTCCCTTGTTGGGAGTGGTCCTATATATGTTACCAGTGCTTACACATTCCCAAGATTTGCAGAAGTAGTCAGCTGCCCACCCCCAACATCTTGCCTTTGATTCTTTATCCCCGGGACAAACATAAATATAGTTGCGCTGCAATCCCATTGTGCACCATCTGGGGGAAAAGAACCCTAGATCAAAGATTAATTCCGGGAACCAGATATTGAAAGGGGAGACCTTGGAAGTCTGGTTAAGAATGTCTCCTCTGAGGACACTGAAAATCTAAACCAACCTATCACAGATAGTGAAATTGAAGCAGAAATCAAAGCTTTCCCCCTCAACAACAAAAAAAAAAAAACACACACACAAAAAAACAACCCAGCTCCGGATGGATATATGGCAGAATTCTAACAAGCCTTCACAGAAAAACTAACACCAATCCTCTACAAGCTCTTCCAGGAAATTGATAGAGTGGAAACACACCCAAACACTTTTTATGAAGCAAATATTACACTGATTCCAAAACCCAACAAAGATATGTCAAGGAAAGAAAACTACATAACAATTTCCCTGATGAATATTGATGCAAAAATCCTTAATAAAATTTTAGCTAATTGGATACAAAAGCACATTAAAAAGATAATACAATGTGATCAAGTGGGCTTCATTCCAGGAAAACAAGGCTGGTTCAACATATGCAAATCAATAAATGTAACTCACCACATAAACAGAATTAAAAACAAAAAACATATAATCATATCAATTGATGCAGAGAAGGCAATTGATGAAATTCAACACCCACTTTATGCTCAAAATTCTGCAAAAGATAGGGATCAAGGTATATGTTAACTGTATCAGATCCATTTATGACAGACCCATAGCCAACACTATCCTCAATGGAGAAAAACTGAAAGCATTTCCACTGAATTCAGGTACTATACAAGGCTGTCTGCTCTCCCCACTCTTGTTCAATATAGTCCTTGAAATGCTTGCCAGAGCTATCAGGCAAGACAAGGAAATCAAAGGTATTCATATAGGAAAAGAGGAAGTCAACTTGTCTCTATTTGCTGAGTATGATTCTATATTTATAAGACGCAATAACATGGGCCAGAAAACTCCTAGAACTTATAGGAAATTTTAGCAAAGTAGCTGGCTACAAGACAATTCCAGTAAGTCACTAGCATTCCTTTACTCCAGCAACAAATCCACAGAACAAGAAATCAGGAAATCTCTCTCATTCACCATCTCCTCCAAAAAAATGTAATACTTGGGCATTAACCTTACAAAGGATATGAAGGACATCTACAAAGAAAGCTATCAAACATTAAAAAAAGAAATTACAGAAGACCTGAATAGATGGAAAAGCATTCCAATCTCAGGTTTAGGCAGAATCAATATAATAAAAATGGCCATTCTACCCAAAACCCTATACAGATTCAATGCAATCCCCATCAAGATACTAATGTCTTTCTTCGCAGATATAGGAAAAAGCAATTCTCAAATTCATATGGAATAACAAGAGACCCAGACTAACCAAAATATTACTCGATGGGAAGGAAAAGGTCAGGGCTATCTCAATCCCTGACCTGAAATTATACTAAGGAGCCGTAGTACCAAAAACAGAATGGTATTGTTATTAAAACAGAACTGAAGATCAGTGGAACAGAATAGAAGATCCTGAGAAAAACCCCCATATCTTTAACTATTTGATATTTGATAAAGGGGGCAAAAGCATAGTGTGAAAAGAAATTTTTTGCCCTGCACAAAAATTAAATCAAAATGGGTCAAAGACTTGGATATTAAGCCAACAACTTTAAGCTTACAAGAAAAAGAAATAGGGTCAACACTACAGGACAGAGGAGTCAGCAGGTATTTCTTTAACAAAACTCCCATGGCTCAAGCAGTAAAGTCAAGAATAAGTGAATGGGATGCAATTAAACTAAAAAGTTTTTGCACAGCTAAAGATCTAGTCAAGAGCATCAAGAGTGAACCTACAAAATGGGAGAAAACCTTTGCCTGCCACACTTCGGTCAAAGGGCTAATATCCAGAATATACAAAGAACTCAAAAAGTTAAATACCAAAACCACAAATAACCCAATTAATAAATGGGCTATGGAACTAAAAAGAAACTTCTCAATAGAGAAAGTCCAAAAAGCTATAAATATATGAGAAAATGCTCTACATCATTAGCTATAAGGGGTATGCAAATCAAAACTTCAATGAGATACCACCTCGCAAGAATGAAAAACTCTAACAACAACAGATGCTGAAGGGCCTGTGGGAAAAGAGGAACACTGTTACACTGCTGGTGGGACTGCAAACTGGTTCAGCCACTCTGGAAAACAGTGTAGAGAATCCTCAAAAAATTAAGGATGGAACCACCTTATGACCCAGCTATCCCACTCCTGTGTATTTTCCCATAAGAGTTAGAATCAGCATTTTATAGTGATGTGGTTTCATCAATGTTTATAGCTGCTCAATTTACTATAGCTACATTATGGAACCAACCCAGATGGCTCCTCACTCTATGAGTGGATACAAAAACTTTGGTACATATATACAATGGAATACTACTGGGCCATTAGAAAAGATGATTATAAATGGCTTTTGCAGTCAAGTGAATGGAGATGGAAAGAATTATGCTAAGTGAAGTATCCCAATCTCAGAGACTCAAGGGCCAAATGATTTCTTTCATCTGTGGAAGCTAGAATACATGGGGAAGCAGTATGTTAGATGGCTAAGCTAATGATAACTTCAAATTGTATGATTCTCAATGTAACAGGGAGATGACTCCCTAGGATACTTGGAGGCACAGGGTGGGGGATGGGGGAGGGAGGGTGTAGGAAGAACACCTAGGATAGTGGAGAGTGGGAATATGGGGGAATCATCTCAGAAGGAGATCTCTGATCTCCCCAAGATATTTATTTAACTCAGGAGTTCTTCTGGGGGAAACAGCAACATGGGGAACCCAAGCTGGGCATCCATGTTATGGCATTAGCCCTGGATAACTAAGTATATATACATTGGTTCTTGAATGTTTGATAATTGTATCTGTATATCCATCTGAAAAAAGAAAAAGAATGTCTCCTTTGGACATATCCACGATCATCCAAGTCAGGTTAAAAGGTTGGTGCGGATTTGGGTATCCAAAGGGAGTGTGGGATGGGGTTAGGACAAGGAATAAGGTTACCAGGGTCCTGTTCATTAGAGTTTGAGTTTGAGGGGATTGTCTTTGTTCCTGGAGGCTGTCCATTGTAGTAGGAAGTCTTCCTTCACCGTGAAGGAGTCTGCTGCATGCATGTGGGTGTAGTGGATCCAGGAGATTATTTTGTCAACCTTGAGGGGGGATCGTGGTGGTAAAGATCACAATGTAGGGTCCTTTCCAGCGAGGATCTAGGCTTCTTTGTCGGTGCCTCCTTACAAACACCCAATCACTGGGTTGATAGCTGTGAGGTTCAGAGGGAGGTCCAGTCTCATAGAGGGCTTTCAGTTTTGGGCAAACTTTCTAGTGAGCCTGCTGGAGGGCTCTAAGGGAGGATAATAATTCTTGGTCATCAAATTCAGATAACAGGTCAGATTGAAGGTTAGGTATAACTGGAAGGGGTATTCCAAACATAATTTCAAAAGGAGTCTGTCCCAGTTTATATGGGGAATTACATTCCCTATAAAGTGCAAAGGGAAGGAGGGACACCCAGTCACCGCCAGGCTCCATAGTCTATTTAGTTAAGGTCTCTTTTAGAGTCCTGTTCATTCTTTCTACCTTTCCTGAACTCTGGGATCTATACTCACAATGCAATTTCCAATCAGCCCCCAGAACAGTTGCTAGTCCCTGTATTACTTTCAACACAAATGCTGGTCCATTGTCTGGGCCTATCATGGTAGGGAAACCAAATCTGGGTAAAATGTCCTCTAAAAGCTTTTTGGCCACTATTTGGGTAGTTTCATGCTAGCTGGGGAAGGCCGCTACCCATCCTGAGAAAGTATCTATAAAAACCAAAAAGTACTTATATCCGTACTTGCCAGGTCTTACCTCCATGAAATCCACTTCCCAATATGCTCCAGGCTTCTTACCTAGTATCCTGGATCCTGGTGTTGCAGTATTTTTAGTGGCATTGGTCAGTTGGCAAGCCTTACACCTAGAGAAGACTTGTTCAATCTTAGAATTTGAGTCCTTAATTTTGATCTTTGCATGCCTCAATAGGTCTTGCATTTTTCTAGTTCCCATATGGGTGGATTGATTTATTTTATAGAGGACTTGCTCTCCCAGTTTCTCAGGGTGGATGACACTGCAATCTGCCGACTGCCACCATCCTTCACAGAGTTGTGTTGTGGGCAGTTGCTTGATCCAATTTAGATCTGGCTCAGTATATTTGAGAGTGCTGGGCAGGTGTGTTGGCCCTGGGTCCGGCAAGGTAATGGTCACTAAGGCCTCTGTTAGTAGGGCTATTTTCCAGATTGTCTTATCAGCCAGATTGTTTCCCCAAGCAACGGGGGAGTCCAGTTTCTGATGTTCTGGGCAGTGCACTATGGCTAACTTTTTAGGCTGCCACAGGGCTTCCAGCAAGGCCAATATTTCTTCCTTATTTTTGATGGCCCTCCTTTCTGCTTTTAACAGTCCCCTTTCTTTATAAATGTCCCCATGCAAATGGACTATAGCAAATGCATATGTGCCCAAAGTCAAGGCTTTTGTTGACGCCAGTAGCTCTGCTCACTGGGCTGACATCCCATTTGGCAGGGTCTCTGCCCAGATGACCTTTGTCTCAGTTACCACTGCAGTCCCCGCACACCTTGTCCATACAGGACATAGCTGCTACTGTCTATGTAACACATGAGTTCAGTACCAGGTAGTGACTGGTCTTGTAGGTCTGCCTGGATGCCATGTACTTGGGCTAAGATCTCAGCACAATTGTGAAGTGGTGCCTCCAGCTCTGGGTTAGGCAGTAAGGTAGCTGGGTTCAGGGCAGTGGGCACCTGGAATGTAATTCTGGTGGGGTTTAGTAACAATCCTTCTAATGTGTAAGTTTCACATTACTGAGCCATCTATCAGGAGGCTGTTTAAGGACTCCTTCTATGGCATGGAAAGTGGTAACAGTTTTTGGACCAAAGTCAGCTTATCAGCATCTTTAACTATCAAGGCAGTGGCTGCAATTATTCGCAGACAAGGGGGCCAACCAGTGACAACAGGATCCAGTTTCTAGAAGAGATAAACTACTTGTCTCCACCATGGGCCCAAGTATTGGATCAATACTCCCTTACTCTCATCCAGGTACAAATAGAAGGGCTTGGTCACATCTGTCAGCTCCAGGGCCAGAGCTGAAAGGAGGGCGGTCTTAATTTGTATAAAGAATTTTTCCATCTCCTCTGTCCATTGGAACCCTTCTCGTTCCTTGGTGGCCTCATATAGGGGTTTTGCTAACTCAGCAAACCCAGGTATCCATAGCCAAGAGAAGCCAGCCGATCCCAAGACCTCTCGCACTTGTCATGGAGTGGTGGGCCTTGGGATCCTAAGCACTGTCTCTTTTCATGCTTCAGTGAGCTATCTCTATCCCCTTTTTAACAGATACCCCAGATAGTTTACTTCAGGCTTACATATCTGGGTTTTTTTAGCCAATGCCCAATATCCTAGTATGCCCAGAGTCTCCTACAGATCTTTCGTGCCTTCAAAGTACAGTTGATAGTTCTCAGCAGCTATCAAGAGATCATTCACATACTGCAAAAGTGTTAGGCCCAGATGGTAGGCATGAAACTCACTCAAGTCCTTATGGAGTGCTTCATCGAAGAAGATGGTGGGCAAATTTTTAAATCCCTGCGGCAGTCTAGTCCAGGTTAACTGTCCACTCATCCCATTTTCAGTGTCCATCTACTCAAAGATGAACATCTCCTGGCTTTTAGGGGCTAGGGGTAAACTGAAGAATGCATATTTTAAATCTAAAACAGTGTACCACTGCCGGTCTAGTGGCAGTGAACTAAGAAGAGTATTAGGATTAGGAACAGTTGGAAGTTCATCCAATACCCATTTGTTAACTTCCCGAAGGTCTTGAACATGTCTGTACTCGTTAGATTGCAGCTTGCGGACTGGCAACAGGGGAGTGTTCCAGGCAGATCCACACAGTCTCAGTACCCCCAAGTCTAACAGGTGGCAGATATGGGCAGCCGATACCTATACTGGCCTCTAATGGCATGGGGTACTGTTGGACTCTCACAGGGTCTGCCCCTTGTTTGAGTTCCACATAAACTGCTGACCCTCATTGGGGCAATCCCATTCCCCAGTTTCCTCCCACACCTGGGGAAAAGCTTTTAGCCAATATTCCCAGTTGCTGGAGGTAATGGTTGTTGATGTAAGCAATATTCATCATCCAGGTTGATAGCTAGAACCTGGATGAGTTGACTTTCGGGGTCCAGGACAGACACCCCCTCAGGTCCAAAACTAATCCAAGCCCCTATTTTCATCAACAAATCTCATCCTAATAGGGGGTAAGGGCATTCTGGGATGATCATAAATGAGTGAGGTACACAGCCCATGCCAAGGTCCACTGTTCTTCAGGTAGTCCGTGAGTATTGGTTCATTCCTGCGGTCCCCTGTACCCATGATGTTTTGCTGGACAGTTTTCCTTGTGGTTTGAGTAGGAACAAATATTTTACCCCTGTGTCTACTAGAAAGTCTATTATAGTCCCCTCCACTTTGACGGTTACCCTGGGTTCGGGGAGGGGATCCGAACCCCATCTCCCCTAATCACTGTGCTCTTCTGTTTCTATGAGCAAGATGTGCCAGGGATTTTTCTCCTGGAAAGCCCCCTTTCTCTTGGTTTTATTAGGACACTCCTTGGCCCAATGGCCCATCTTTGTGCAATAAGCACATTGGTCCTTCATCAATTTGGAGTGTCCTTTGGGGTGTGGGTCCTTACCTTGGTCTCTTGTCAGGTGTCTTAGTTTGTGCTTCTTTTCCTCCAGGGTTCTGGACGTGGCTGCCAGGAGTATCCTTGCCATGTTCCAAGTTTGTTTAGCATTTTCTGGGGCTTGTGCCTTCCTATCCTCTGCCCTAGCCCTGGCTTCCCTCTCTTCCGGGTTTTCTCTATTGTTATAGACTTTTTCCGCTACTGTCATCAGCTCCTGTAGGCTCTTTTCTCCTAATCTTTCTACTCTCTGCAACTTCCTTTTTATATCTGGTGCCACCTGATTTATGAAGACCATTATAACTGCAGCCTTAGTTTCAAGGGCCTCAGGGTCCATGGAGGTGTACTGTTGAAAGGCTTCCATAATTCTAAGAGGGAGAATGGGCTTTCCTCCTTACCCTGCTGAACATCTCCTACCTTAGCCAAAATAGTGGGCTTTTTAGTAGCCGCCCTGAGACCTGACATTAGAGTCTGGTGGTAAACCTGGAGCCTCTCCTTACCTTCAGTGGTGTTAAAATCCCACATCGGGTGGGTGAGGGGAAAAATGGTGTTAATAACATCAGGGTTTGCTGTTGACTGTCCATTATCACCTGGGACTAATTTTCAGGCTTCCACCTGAATTCTTTCCCTTCCTCATTGGTGAAAAGAACATGTAAGAGTTGCTGGCAATCATCCCAGGTGGGCTGGTCAGTAAAGAGGACAGTGTCTAGCAGGCTAATTAAATCCTTGGGGTTTTCTAAAAACTTCGCATTCTGGGTTCTCCAATTGTATAGGTCATTAGTGGCGAAGGGCCAGTAGTGGTGTGGTTGTTTCCCCACCCCATCAGGGGGTCCTGCTGCTCATAGGAGCAAGACGGTTGAGTACGCCAAACCTCTCTGTGCTCTCCCTGACCTGGTGCCCAAGGCAGTCCTTCCTCCCACACCCACAGGCCCCCAATTTTCCTCCACACCTGTTGGGGTTCAGCCTCAGCGTTCTCAGGTCCAAGTGGTGCAGGCAGTCGATAGGGGGTGGGAAAATTATTTCCTCTGGAGTTTTGCCCTGAAGAATAGGATAGAGTGGCACTGCAGGAGCCAAATCCCATGCAAACACACTAGGGTCGTTTAATGCAGACTCAAGCCTGGGTTCCCTCTGTCACAGTCCCTCTTTGTTCTGTAGGGCATTCTTGAACTGCTAGGACTTTTTCCTTTGTGTGTTTCTGTCTAGACAAAAAGGGCTTTAATCACGATGGGGGATTTTCGACCAAATCTTGCCAGACCAGTATGTATGGAATCTGGGCGGGATGGCTTCTTTGTCCCAGTTGAAAGATGACATCTTTAACTTTTTGCATTAGCACAAGGTCAAAAGTTCCCTCGGCTGCCCATCCCACATTGAAAGAGGGTCATTCTGTAGAACAAAAAGTTACTAGTTTTCCCTTCTTTACCTCAACACTTAAATCATGAGCCCTACTTTTAACATCTCAGAAATGTTCTGTCATGAGAGAGAGAGGAGTCATTTTAGTCTGTCCCATTTTGTCGATCCAATAAAAGTAAATGCCACAAGACACAGGCAATAGAAAGATTGACACTCAAAGAGCGGCAAATACCAATCTTCCTGTCGACGGGAGGCAAAACGGAAAGTAGGACCAAGGCCTCACTCCGTGCCGCGGGAGCCATCAGCCTCATCCTTTCAGAGATACCAGGGGAATCCAAACCCCTCCACAGGAATCGGGAACGTATTCCATGACCCCCAGTTGGTGACCCACCAGTGCATCCACTTAGACCCTCTGCCAACTCAACCATTTTCTGGGCCTGCTTAAAACAGTTCAGAAACAATTATGGAAAAACAAAAGACAGACAATGATGCTCACTGGCCAGTGTTCAAACTTCCAGTTCGGGGATCCTTCGGGTGTCTTGGGGTATCCTAGATGACCTCCCAATATTATGCCCAAGTCTTGAGTCCCCAAAGACCACCAAGGAGCCAAATCCCATGCAAACACACTAGGGTCGTTTAATGCAGACTCAAGCCTGGGTTCCCTCTGTCACCGTCACCAATGCAGAGGATCTAGGGAGAGCCCCGGGCCCTAGCACAGCGGTATTTTTATAGGGTTTCACGGCAAAGCGGGAAATTCAAACAAAGCAGAATACAGGATTGGTTGATCTTCTAAAATATATGATATATTTCTATCAGCCATGGTACCCTCTGTCTCGGACTTCTACCATATATAGTTTGGTATGTTACTGGAATGTTAGGTATTGGCTTGCCAGCTCCTGATTGGCTGCTGCTAAGGGTCAGTTCATCTGGTGGTATGAAATGATGTTCTTTGTTCTTAGTAAACTGGAATTTAGGTTACTGCAAATACTATTAAAAAATGGAGCCTCTAATGGCTACAACATAGTTAAATTGCTGCGCACTTTCTTTCAGCAGCGGTTCAACCAAGCTGCTCCTCTGCACTCTCTCGCACTCGCTCACACTCACTCACATTATTTCGCTAAGGCTTGCTCAAGACACTGCTCTGCACTCTATCTCAGTACTATGTTAGGTAATATAAATATAGTGGTGAATAAGACAAAAATTATTTTTGTAAATAAAGAACATACAGTGTTAAATTAATTATAGTGATATCTTCTTTTAGTTGAATTGTGGAAGTTATTGGGTACATGGGAACATATGATGGAGATATCTACTTTAGCATGGCAATTCATGAAAAGACTTCCCAGAGGAAAGACAAATACATGTTTTCTCCATATTCTCCTTCTATATAATTATCTTAGAGTGAATTATATTTCAACAGACATGTGTTAGAAACTGAGATTTTCTCAGAAAACATTGACCTGGCATTGACTCTACAGGTGAGCTTATTTGAAGACTCAGCTTTTCATTGTGACTTAACTTTGCATAGTGCTTTCTCTTTTCTCTTCAAATTTTAGAATACCACTAAACAAAAGAAAAAAATTATTGCTTAATTAAATTTACCAAAAAAACAAACAAACAAATGAAATCAGGGCTTATTAATGTTATGAATGGCATTTTTTTTGTCTAGACTTTTCATTTTTTTTCTGATTCATAGTTGGTAGTGTTTGTTAAATATTGTTTCTAGACTTCATTGGTATATAGTTGGCTTCCTTTCATAGACATTTTACCATGTAAGAATCTTTCTATTCTGTTTGAAAGATGTCTCCACTGTAGAGCAAATTATATGCAAGCATACATAATCTCAAAATTCTACAAAGCCATTTTAATCAAAATGAAAATGAGCAACTATTTACAAACCAGGTGATCTAAAATCAATGTGATTTTATCAAGCAAAAAACTTCAACTACTGAAAAAGTTAAATGAAAGTTAGTCACAATTAGAAAATGCTAAAGTCTTAAAATGTCCCTTTAGAGAGTAAGCACACTTTTAAAGTTGCAATTATTAGTATATATTTGCCTGCATTATCCATGCAATCCTATCTGGAAAATTAGTTTTCTTAAATTTGTTCATTTACAATGGAGCTTCTAATTACCTTAATGGTATTGTTGAATATTGTTTTCAATTAGAACAGTGCAGCATATTTAGTGGATAGATGTCTTTATGTCTTTGCTTCATAAGGTTCATGCTCAATGCTATATCAGATTTTTTTCTTATTACTATAGTATTCTGGGTACAAAGTAGAAGGAAAATTGCCTCAATAATTAATTTTGTTCTTTAAAGACATAGCTTTATGGGCTGGAGGGGTGGGTCAGAGGTTGGAGTGCTTGCCTGGCATGCCCAAGGACCAGGATTCAAACCCTAGCATGAGAAACAAAGGCCAGATGAAAAAATAAATAACTTTGATATTTTCTCTCTCTCTCTCTCTCTTTCTCTCTCTCTGGCTGTTGCTCTCTCTCTTTGTCTGTCTTTAAAAAAAGATGCTGTTTTATAATTTGGTGGGAACATGTGTTTGCTTTTGTCTTAAGTTGCTATATTTATGAAATCTAAACAGAGAAAATGGAGTGCAAACTAGAATTTTATCTCACACAACTTTACAGAAGCAATTAATTTAAGATAATCTGTTAATATAACTCTTCTATCTGGTTAGTAATAAATTTTATTAAATGTTTAAGCAGATAATTCCATGTCAGATTTCCTGTTGTGTAGAATAAATAAAAACAACAAAAAGGATATTCTTCTGTTCTGGTAAATGGCTCATATTCTAAAAAAGAAAAAAAATCTAAATAAACACCCTTTAGAATGGTAAGTTTGTGTTTCTTATCAATATGGATCCTCAACATACTTTTTAGTAGGAGACTAATTTTTCCCTTACTTCATAAAAATTTATATGAATTTAAAGAAATTAAAATAATTGCATAAAGAACAGCCTCATCTGCCTAAAAGTCTAGCAGCAGCTGACAATTCATAACTATGTCATATAATTTAACAATATAAAAGTTTGTGCTAAAATATGTATGTGAGCACACACAGAGGAGGCAGAAAGAAAGAAAGGGATCATTAATTGGAGACAACTTTTCTCCAAAAAAGTTTTGTGTTATATACACTATCTGAAGTACATAATGCCTGTGAGATACAGTTAGAAACCAGTCCTTGCCCTTTGCTGTAGAAAGTCTTGTCTATTCAATCAAATATTCTCTCATATGTACAAAGTGTCAGTTTATCAAGTCTTTAGAGAGTTTCTGGTATATTGAATATGCCATCTATATGCTATTTCATTAAGGTAAGTACTATTTAACTGCAATTCTTTATGTGACTCAATAAACACTAAGCAGAAGAGAAAATCTGCAACTACTTTCCAAAATATACACTTTGTTTAGAAATTCTAAACAGAATTATTTGAAATAGGAAGCCAAGTTGTTGTAGAAAAATATGATGCAAACTGTAGTGTGAAGTAAATGTGTTATGCATTCCTAAGTGGACAGATCATATAGACGATACAGAGAAAACTGCCAAAAAGATAGAAGAGCCTAATGTCAAGGGAAGAGGAATGAAGATCATGAACAAGACAAGAGAATATTTTTTCTCTATCAATATTCATACCCAAGATAAATTAAAACTAGTTCTAAAAACAACAAAAAGTGCTATGACGGATTAAATCCAAAATTTAGTTGATATTTGTAATTTTCAAAGAAACGAAAAACACCTTCTCTAAGGAATATAGCAATAAAAATTGAATTACCTTCATGAGAGCACCAAACGAAACACCTAAGTTATTTGTGAAACAAAATTGCATTGTCAATAAAATCAAACCAAAGAATAAAACAAGAATTATAAATGTTGTGTAAAATTTTTACTCCCCAGAGAAGCCAAATAATACTTATCCAATCATTTAATTCTGGAAAATGCACAATCATATATGTATGTGTGTGTGTGTGTGTGTGTGTGTGTGTGTATGCACATTTATATCTGTTATAGGATGAAGATATAGAGGAGTTAAGAGACTGGCCTGTGGGTGATATGGAGGAGATTCTGGATTAGAATCATACACATGCATTTATCAATATATAACAGAACAACTCCTTAATAAAATTTTAAAAAATGAAAAAAAGAAATAATGATTATGGAACTTCTATGGGAAGACCAAGATAATTACTATACTGTTATAATAACTTAGTGAATCAGTAAATTGGCTTTAAGCAAGACCAACATTAAACAAAATATCTTTAGGTCAATATAACCAATTGTCAGTGAAATATGAAAAAGTGGAGACAATAACAAGAATGAATAAATTACAAGGCATAAATTATATCAGCCCAAAGTTTTCTGTCTATGTTTTTCTGCTTTCTAGGAATAGAACAATGTATATTTTACTAATTTTTTGTTATTTATTTCTGTCTTTCCCCTTGATTTACCTTACAACGAAGATACTATTTTCACAAAAGACTTTTTCTATTGAATGAGTTTTTTAAGATCTGTACCTGAAGTGGAATAATTTAATTATTAAGTTTAGTGTTGGCATGAATTAAAATCCAAATGTTTTGCACCAATATTTTTTTCTGAAAAAATTTAGAATTAGGAAAACCAATTGTGTTATAAAAATGGGCAAAGTCACATAATATTAGAATACAAAAAAAGATGCAATCCTCATAAAGTTATGGAGCAGGAACACCTTTTTGTACAATACCAAGCATGCTATTTGCATAGTATGTGGTGCAGTGCCCCCTGCTGGATGTGCGAAAAACATAGATACTCAGATTGCATTTTATATGGTTGTACTCTGGAATAACACATCCATGTGATCGTGACACCTATCTTATTTGAATTATGGAATATTAACATTAAAATGGTTGTTCCCATCAAGAGCAATGTTTTATTTGCTGATATTCATATTAATTTTACTATGAATATCAATTTTTTTGTAAATATTTAAGAAGCCATGTATTCACTACACTTAGTTGTTACTATTAAAATATAAATGAGACCTTTTAACACAAAATAAGTAAATACTGTTTTCAGCTGAACTATGTGTAAATAGATATTAGTCCAGAAGAAATTCAATTTTTCACTTTATCATTTTTTGATAAAACTATAATCACAATTTACCAAAGTTATATTACCTACTACATTATTTAAAACATTTAATAACAGTATTGGAAAAGTGTTTCAATGAAATGATACCATCAATAGATTTTTTTAAATTTTATTGAGGAGTTGAGTTTTTCTCTAATCATAAATGTCTATGTAATAATAATATGACATGCCCTGATCCTAATCCAGAATCAATCAACCCCCACATCACCCACACCCTATCACATAACTCTTCTATATTTCCTTCTATAACAGTTATGTCTCTCTCTCTCTCTCTCTCTCTATATATATATATATATATATATACATACATATACACAATTTGCATATATAATGAACAATCGTATATGATTGCAAATTTTCCAAAATTAAATTATTTCATAAGTATTATTTGACTTCTCAGAGGATTAAAGAATAAGCTACATTTTTGATGATCCCCTCTCTCTCTTTTTATCATCTCTCCCTCCCCTCCCTCACTCTTCTCCCCTGCCCCAAATATCTATAGTTCCCCTAGATTATGTGTTGCATCAACTTTGGTGAGTCTAGTACATGAGCTTGATCTTTCACCCAAGGTTGGGTTTTGCTCTAGCCTCCCCCAAATGAGGAAAAACATATTTATGGATATAAGAAAGTTAAAGAATTGATTATTCTATAAATTCTATCTTTATTTGTGCCCATAACATTGAAAAAGGGCATATCCCTTTATCATGAACAAACATAGTTAGGTTTTAATCCACAAATTTAAAACATAATATTTTAGACCTATCATCTTATATATTCAATTTAATATTATATCACTAGTAACCTATTAAAATAGATTATGAATTGAACCACAATGTAATTATTTAGATATCGCATCTTTATGGGGACCACGTTTTAAAGCTATGTGAAAATTTTTAAATTTACAAAATAAAAATTTCACTTTAAAAGCATTTTAAAGCATAAATTTCACTTTAAAAGTATATTGCAGATCTGGATGGCTCAGCAGTTAAGGCATTTGCCTGGTATGTTCACCGACATGAGTTGAAACCCCAGCACCAAGTACACAATGAAGTGTTGGAGCAATGAAAGTCACATGAAAAACTAAATAATATTGATTCTCTGTTTTCTCTCTCTCTCTCTCTCTCTCTCTCTCTCTCTGTCTATCTCTCTTTCTGTTAAAAAAAAAAAAAAACGATATGGCAGCTTCTTTTAGCTAGCTTTCACACTGATGTGACCAAAATGCCTGACAAGAACATGTCAGAGGAGGAAGGGTTTATTTGCTGTTTGCAGTTTCAGAGTTCTCAGTCAATGGTTGGTCAATTCCACAGCTCTAATCTTGAGTGCAAAATCAGACAGAACATCATGGAAGAAGGGCATGGCAGAGGCAAGCACTTCAGGATATGACAATCAGGGAGCAGAAAGAAAACTCTGTTCATAATGAACAAAACATGCACCCCAAAGGTATGCCCCCAGTGACCTACTTCCTCCAACCACATGCTACCTACCTACAGTTACTCCCCAGTTAATCCACATCAGTGTATTAATCCACTGGTTAGGCCATACCTCTTACAATTTAATCATTTCACCTTTGAATATTCTTGCATTATCTCACACATGAGCTTTTCGGGGACAACTCATATCTAACATATAACACAGCTCTAATATATGATGTTTAACAAGTCTGGTTATTGACCTTAATTATAGAGTAGTTTCTTTATCATAGTAAGTGTGGCCATACCTGTTTCAATTTATTGCTTTCAGTTCATAATCATTTGAAGATACATTCATGATGCCTGCTATTTTATGATTATTTTAAAATATTTGCCTTTTTGTTTTAAATTATTTTTAATTTATATCCTATTTTAGAAGATTCATTAAAATTTATTTTTGCACATTTAAATCTAGGAACATATACTGCATTTGGTTTCTGACATAACACTATATTTCATGCTATAATTTATAAATATTTCCTCTTCTTTTTGTATTTTTATACATAGGCAATTTCCAAACTTTTTGGAAAATATATACTTCTAGTGTTTACAAGTAGAAAAATTTTGTGTATTTTTGGGCAAGGATTGAATATCAGTATCTTGTTAGCTCACAATCTCTTCCTTTTTGGTTTTAAAGCTTGAATTATGAACAAAGAAGATAAATTCTGTTTTCATAGAATTTATTTTTTTAAAGGAATGTATTTATTTTTTTAAAGGAATGACATTTTATTCCAAGATTAGTGTCATATTGAATAAACTAGATACAATTAATGAGGAAATACAGTTTTTAATTTTTTAAAAAATTTAATTATTTTCATATTTTTATTGAGAAAGAACATGTAGAAACAGCATAAGTGGCAAATATATTGAAGGACAGTATTATTTGGGGTAGGATTATTCTCTAAAACGGACATTTGGGATAGTTGATATAAAACAGGAGGCAAAACATAAAAATATCAGCAAAAAGGTGTTGCACATTGAGGAAATAGTAAATATCTGGGCCTTGTTCCCTAGGACAATATACATTCTCCTATCAGCCTAATATGTCCTGATTCATAGGCAAATAGGATGCAGATATTTCTCTTTTCAGCATCTTGTATCCTGATGGATATAAAGATACTGTCATTCTCATGTTACTTGAAGAAATAAATCATAATATGAAACATATCTTAAAAACTCAAGATCAATATTGGAGAAATTTTTTTCTATGCTCACATTCCATCTGCCTCAAGGTTTCCGTTTCTAAAGTCTATGCTCAAGGGTTTCTTTGCCTTAGAGTTGAGGACATAAGACACTATTAGACTTTCTATTTTGACCTGACATTAGCCAATTTTCTCATGTGTTCTAACTTCTGATAGAACACTAGAAGTAAAAGATTGTTCCTTTGAGAGTGGTGTTAGTTACTTATTGTTGCTCTGACAAACTGCTATAAATTTTATGACTTCAAACAGCACCAATTTATTTTCTTACAACTCTGGGAGTCTGAAATGTGCTTTCTGGGGATAAAACCCTGGTACTGGTAGAATGGGCTTGTTTCTGGAAGCTCTTGCCTTTTGTAGCTTCTGGCCAATCTCATTCCCTGGATTGATGCCGCCTCCATTCTCAATTCCAGCACTGGCATCTCTTCAAAACTCATCTTCAGTCATAGCGCTGCCGCCTTCTTTTTTTTTTTTTTTTTTTAACTCATCCTGCTTGCCATTCATAAGGAGCATTGTGATGATATTGAACCCTATTTCAAGACTTCCAATTACATCTGCAGAACCTGTTTTGCTGTGAAAAGTGACATACTGACAGCTTCCAAAGATTTGGAAATGAAATTCTTAAGGAGGCCACTATACCATCTTTTACACAGTCATACTAAAACAATGGGCATAACACTCATAAGAAGAATTTAAGTCTCATCTGTTTAAAAGATTTATCAGTTTTTAGGAAATATTTCTCCATCCCTTCTAATCTTATAGTCTTGATGCCATTGTCAGGGGACTGATGTACTGTTTGAAATGTCTAATACACTTTTCTTACTTTGATTGCCTTTTCAAACTTTATACATCATCATCTGAAGAACAGGAAACAGGTTAAGAATAAAGAAGCCTAGATGATTTTAAGGCTTTGAAGTTTTAGTTGATTTGGTAAAATATGTTGAAATAACCTATGAAAACTTAAATATGTACTTGGAGTTCTGAGGCTAAAGTAATGATAACAAATTAAAGATATGTCCAAAGAGCAACTAAATTAAAACAAAGAATAGTGTAAATTGCAAAAATATACAAAACACAAAACGTAAGTAACCAGATCAAAGAAATAAATTATTCAACTGTAAGCTCTCAAAGGAAACAAAATTTTTTTTAATAAAGCTATAAATCTATTAAATGTCAATTTGGGGGGCTGGAGCAGTGGCTCAGCAGTTATGGTGCTTCCCTAGCATGCATGAAAACCCCAGCACCATGTACACAACCACATGTATGAATAACAAAAGCCACATGAAAAACTAAATAAAAGTTAATTCTGTTTTTCTTTGTCTCTCTCACTGTCCCTCTCTCTTTAAAAAAATAAAAAAGTCAATGTTGGTATAAGATACTAATTACATAAAATAGTCCTCTGAACCAAGAAATGTACCTAGTAGGGACACATTACACAAATTTGAGCAATAAAGTTTCCCAAAAGGTACAAATCAAGGACATTATTTTGTGCTGGAAATTATACATGGACTATGAATTTCAATTTATCCCTCAACCATTAATATTGGATAATCACTAAGTGTAAAAAATAAAATGTTAAGTTTAAGAAGAACATACAGTGAACTATATTTTATTAAGCAATGAGTTCTTAGATACAAAATGACCATGCTCCATAAAAAGAAAAGAATGAAAAAATCATTTCGTCACTCTTTAAAATTTTGCTTTTCAAAATACAATGCTAAGAGAATGAAGAGACTAAGCTAAAAAATGGGAAATTATTTCAAATACCCTTTTGACAACGGATTTATATCCAAACTTTGAGAATAAAACTCAAACTATGTGGTGAGAAAACAACTAGCTAAATACAAGTAGGGAAAAAAACTGGACAGACATTACACCAAAGCTATAATGATAGCAAATAAGTCAATGAAAAGATTTTCTAGCTCATTAGGTATTCAAGAGAAGCTATGTAACACTACATGCAATGCAATGCAATGTATTAGAAAGCTAACAGAAAGGGAAAAATATGATAATTCCAATTATTGGTGAGGATGATCGTGATATGGAATTATAGGAAATTTTGTGTATTGATAGTGTGAAAGCAAAATGGAATATCAAAATTTGAACAGCAGAAGAAAGATTCTTATAAGCATGCATCACCATGTAAGTCAGAAATCCCATTTCTTCTATAGTTTGTTTTGCAAATTTTAAATCTATGTTTAACTAATATCTAAAAATATAAAATGATATATATGAATGAGGAACTATTATGGTTTGGATATGTGGTGTATTCTGAAAGCTCAAGTGTGAGACAATACAAGAATGTTCTGAGTTAAAATGATTAAATATATGGGTTATAACAAAATCACTGGATTAATCCATTGATACGGATTAACTAGGTGGCAAGTGCAAGACTGTGGGGTGTGACTGGAGGAGGTATGTTACTGGGCAGCAGAATGCTTATGGGATTTTTATTTTGTTCCTTTTGAGTGGAGCTCTTTCTCTCTCCTTGCTACTTTGTTGCCGTGTCCTGAACTGCTTTCCTCTACAACACCCTTCCACCTTTATGGATAAATGATCAGTGCTGGCCAGTTGTTTAAGGGTAGAGCAGGTTTGGTTTATAAATTGGGTAACAAGAAGAAATTCTGCTGCTCTGGTTATAGAAATATCTGTAACTTGGTAGTGCTGGTAATCACATTGATCAATACTCATGGCACTATACAATAATAATGAATGTTTTATATGTGATTTTAAAAGTAACTTAATCAAAATATATATATGTGCACATGGTATTATTTTTTACATGGACACATATTATCTCTGTCTCTAGATTTTGTATGTGCTGTACAGAATATGTATGCATTCATACATGTAGGATTTTTGTTACTGTTGCTGCTGTTGTTTGTTTTAGTTTTTTAAATTTGGATTTCTACCTAAAAAAGGAAAATTTAGGAAAAGCAAATTAGTATTGGTATAAGAAAGCACAAATTTAGAAATTTTCTGTATGTGGTTAAGTATTTTTAAAAATCTTTAGAAAACAATTGATACTTTTTAAAAATATTTAGAAAACAGCAATTGATATTACCTTGAAAGCAATCATATTGTTTGTGGATAAAAGAATGATGCTTAGAATATATACAAAATTTTTAAAAATGAAACATAGAATCAGAAACACATGCATTGATTTTTTTCATGTTTTTAGTGTATAACAATTATACAAATACATGGTGTATGATCTGGTATTTCAATTCATGTATACATTGTATAATTATCAAATAAGAGTAATTATCAGATGTGCAATCTTATTTATTTTTGGCAAAACATTCATAATCTACTTTCAAGTTATTTTGAATTATATAAATAGTATTGTTAACTTGTCACCCTAGTTATAATTCCTGTAATTAAAAAGACACATGCTAACAAGTGCTGATAAACCCATGGAAGAAAGTGTAAACTTGTACACTGATGGTGGGAATGTTAATTGCTGGAACCATTATGGAAAATAGTATGGAAATTCCTCAAAAATTAATAATAGTAGAATCTGACCCAGGAAACCTTCACAATTTGGTTTGTATCTGTTTTAGTCAACTTTTTCTCTGTTATGACCCAAAAGACCTGACAGAAAAATTAAACAGGAAAAATTTATTTGGTGCTCATTCCTTCAGCAGTCACAGTCCATAGAGAGCAAACTCCTTGGCTCTCTCCTGGAGTTGAATCATGGCAGAAGGGCATGAAAGAAGAAAGTAGCTTGGAACAGAGTACCAGGAAACTTTCTGTACCACACACAAAACATAAACCCCAAAGACACACCCCAATAACACATTTCCTCCAGTTACACCCTTCTTGTCTACAGTTACCACCCAGTTGGCCCCTATCAGTGGATTAATGCATTGATTTGGTTAAGGCTCTTATAACCCAATCATTTTGCTTCTAAACCTTATTGCATGCTCTAACACATGAGCTTTTGAGGGATACCTCACATTTAAACAGTATCCAAAGGAAATGAAATCAGGTTGTCAAAGCATCTGTATTCCCATATTTGTTGCAGCACTATTCGAAATAGCCAAGAAATGGAAACAAGCTAAGTGTCCATTAACAGATGAACAGACAAGGAAAATGTGCCATTTATACACAAAATTACTACTATTCAGAGATTTAAAAAAGAATGAAGTTCTATCGCTTGTGAGAACTTGGATGAATCTATAGAATAATATGTTGATTACAATAAGGCAGACACAGAAAGACAAGTATTTAATGATTTTACATGTGACAACGCAAATGTTGATGTTGTAGTGGTTGAGAATGGCATAGTGGTTATCAGAGGCTGGGGTTGGGGAGGAAGGACATATAAAGTTGCACTTAGATTGGAGGAATGAGTTGTATTCTGTTGCATCATAGGTTGACTATAATAAATTGTTTATAACTAGATTTGGATAATAAAAGTATTTTCATTGACACAGAAACCACTATCACTTTCATGAAAAACCTTACACATTGGAATATAAAACCACTCAATAGTAGAAACTTTGAATAGTCATCAATTTCATTCCATTTCTGAAATGTTACTTTTTGTGACCATCATTAGAGAAATCTCCTGTGAAACCCAACTTGTGTAATGTAAGGGGCAGGAATCTATATAGCAAAAGGAACTGCAGATAAAATCTATGCAAATTGATTTCTTTGTGTTAAAAATTTCTCATTACCAATTAGTAGGTAACCTCATTTCCATTCTAGTCTCTAAGATCAAAACTAATTTTCTTACAGAATCCTTTAGATCTGTACTAAAATGATTTAGTCACAAATTAATAATCATTCTTTTCACATTGCTCTGAGTTAATGACTTACTGCTATTCAGGAGTTTTTTCCATTATTTATGGTAAAAAAAGAAGCAAAATCTTACTTTGTGTATGCCATTCTATGTTTTGTCAGACTATTTTCCTTGATATAATGTCCAATATCCCTACTTCATGCAATTCATGAACACACTTGCAGATATTCTTCTTTGGAGTCCAACCTCTGAAACTTCATTTCCATAACTGGATTCGTGGTTTTGACTTCTTGCTTCCTTGATCACATTATACTATTAGCCCATTGATATATTCAACTTACCAAAGTCAATTGCTCTTACTGTAATTGTTCTTGTATTATTTTATTGTACAGTTGTTCAAGAGGAGTGATGCCCTTTGCTTTCTGACTAAATTTCTTTTATATTACACCATTTGGCCCAAATGTTACCCAATAAAACATTACAAGTTTTATATTCTTCCAAATTACTTTTTGAATTATTGCAATCTCTTACATGTTGTGCAAAATAGAAAAAATGTCTATAGTTATTCAAAGCTTTAGAAACAATTATTAATAGACTTTAATTGTAGATATTTATCATCTAAAACAAAATGCATGCTTAAAAGTGTAAGAATGTTTAGAATATAAAATAAAGGCAGATACCTACAATTCTAAAGGAAGAATAAAATTTTGATGTATATTTCAAGAGTTTTTTTTTCTTTTAGGAGAACTAGCTTACTGAAATCTGTAGATGTGTTAAATAAATAACATGCCAATAGTTCTCTGCTTCCTATGGTGCTATTATTGTTGTATCTTTTATTTTGATGACTGTCATATATCATAAAGCTGTCTATGACATGTTTTGGTTTTAAGCTAGTGGAATTATAAAGATACCTCAAGAATATGCTTCAATGGATTAGGAAGATGAATAATGCATTATTTTTATTATTCATTGAAAAGTTTGGGTAGAATCATAGCTTTTCAGACTCAGTAGCCAAACATTTAACAAAGGGAAACAATAAGAGGCAATATCTGTTATTTTTATATTTTTTCTGCCATAAAAGAAAACAAGTCTGTAAATAACACATTGAATTTATATAAAAATTTTTATAATGAGCAAATATTGTGTATTCTTTTATATACATAAAGTTTGTTAACTCAATTAATGCTGAAATGCCTTTGCACATTATTTTTTCATGAGTTTCAAAGAAAATTTAGATTAATTGTATTTTTAATATGTGAACTATGAAATTAAGAATAGAGGACTATATACTTTCATTTTAATAGGGAAAATGATTAATTTGAAAATAAGAATACCTAGGAAAGGATATTGACCCACCATCATTCTATTTGACCATTGCCATTCACTAAACCTGTGCACACTTTGATTTGTAAATCTGTACTATGCAACTATAAATTGTAATATTCATCATATGGTTATTGTGAAGATTAATTCAAGTAGTATATGTAAGTTGTTCAGTGAAATGCATGGATATTATCACAGATATTTGGGATAATATTTGGAATATTTTTGATTCCAAATAAGAAAAAATATTTACTCAAAAATTTTCCATGATTACAAAAATTATCTTCTAATTGCTGAGTAAACTCTATGGCGTATATATATATATATATATATATATATATATATATATATATATGTATATACCACAGGTTTTGGATCCATTCATCCAGAGAGGGGCATCTGGGTTGGTACCATAATTTAACTATTGTAAATTGAGCTGCTATGAACATAGATTTTGCTGTGTCACTGTAGTGTGCTCATTCTAAATCCCCTGGAAAAATACCCAAGAAAGGAATAGAAGGATCATATGGTGGGCTCATCCCTAGTTTTTTCAGGATTCTCCACACTGCTTTCCAGAGGGGCTGTACCAGTCTGCAGTTCCACCAACAGTGGGCTAGTGTTCCTATCTCTCCACAACCCCTCAGGCACCTATTGTTTATATTCTTCATTTTTGCCAATCTGACTGGAGTGAGGTGAAATCTTAATGTGGTTCTGATTGGCATTTCTCTGATTACTAGTGATTTAGAGCACTTTCTCATGTATTCATTGGCTTGCTCAGTGTGCTCTTTTGAGAAGCTTCTATGTAGCTCTTTTACCCATTTAATTGATTGGGTTGTTTATTTATTTATTTATTTTTGCTGGTTTTTAATTATGGATCCAATGGTAATTCTTTTTTTATTGAGAAATTTATTTGTTGGATAATCATACAAATTTTAACAAAATAATATATAATGTATATAGATTCTGAAAATTGGATTTACCCCCAAGAGTGCCCCCCCAATTACCCACCCTTATCCCTTCCTTCCCCTTCCCACAACATCTCTAAAAAAAGTATTAGGTTGTGTAACATTACATGATATCTGGATTTAACACCTGATATTAGACCACTTCTCTTAATGGCCAGGGTCTAGTTCCAGCCTGGCCATTAAGTGAACACATTCGACCCTTGGTTCTCTGGGTTATGCTGATTTCACTAAGCATAATTTCTTCCATAGCCATCCATTTACCTTCAAAGGCTGCAATATCATTGTTTCTAATTGCTGTGTAAAATTCCATGGTATATATGTACCACAGCTTTTAGATCCACTCATCCAGTGAGGGACATCTGGGTTGTTTCCATGTTTTAGCTATTGTAAATTGAGCTGCTATGAATATAGATATTGTCGTGTCACTATAATGTGCTGATTCTAAATACTCTGGAAAGAGACTCAGGAGTGGAATAGCAGGATCATATGGTGGTCTCATCCCTAATTTTTGAGGATTCTACACACTACTTTCCAAAGGGGCTGTACCAGTCTGCAGCTCCACCAACAGTGTGTTAGCATGCCTATCTCTCCGCAGCCCCTCCAGCATCTATTATTTTTTATTTTCTTCATTTTTACCATTCTGACTGGCGTGAGGTGATATCTTTGAGGTTGAGATTTTCAAGGACTTTGTAAATTCTGGATATTAGTCCTCTGTCAGAAGAATCACAGGCCGTCTCTTGACAATTTTGATCAATTCCTTAGTTGTGCAAAAACTTTTTAGCTTTATGACATCCCACTCACTGATATTTAACTTTACTTCTTTCATTTTAGGATAAGTATTGAGAAAGTCTTTACCTACTCCCAAATGCTGGAGTGTTGGTCTCAACTTATCTTCCATCAGTTGCATGGTAGCTGGTTGAATTCCTAATTCCTTGATCCATTTTGATTTGATTTTTGTGCAGGGTGAGAGGTAAGTGTCTAATTTCAACTTTCTGCAAGTACCTGTCCAATTTGTCCAGTACCATTTGTTAAATAGGCTGTCTCTACTCCATGTTTTATGTTGTCCATCCAAAAACTGTGATATGTGTATATATATATATATATATATATATATATATACACATACACACACACACACACACACACACACACACACATACATACACCATGGACTTCTACTCAGCAATTAGAAATAATGAAATTGCAGTCTTTGAAAGTAAATGGATGGAGATGGAAGAAATCATGTTGAGTGAAGTTAGCCTGACCCAGAGAGTCAAGGGTCGAATGTCTTCACTTATCTGTGGAGGCTGGAGCTAAACTCAGGCCTGTGTGAAAGGTAAAGAATCTCGTGTATTAGACCCAGCAAAGGTGTAGTAACACATAATGTAGGGCATTCATGGATATGTATCATGAAGGAGTGGGGAGAAGTTTGGTCTGGGAGGGGGGAGGGAGTACAGTTAAGGATCTAGAGGGTAATTCTAATTTATTTTATATATATATATATATACATATATATATATATAGTTACTTTGGATACACTTTTGATTCTACAACAATTAAATTTCTTAATAAAAAAGAAAAAAGTATTTTCTTTCATGACAGATTTATCATAAATCTAAAAGCTTTTCAATCACTTCATTGTTAAAATATGCCCTATGACTTTTCAACTCTAGGGTTATTTTTAGGTCATTAAGAGTTCCGGAGAGAGAAAGTGGGATATTAAAGATAGCCCCTAGCAATGACACTTCTCAATGAACACATAATGTATGAACACTGTAGACTTTGGAAAAGGAAATACTCTCAGTTAACAGTATTAGTGTCCGTGAAGATAAAAAAAGAAGTCTGCTCATCTAGAGCAGTGTACAGAATCACTCTCTTCCAATTCATATTGACTCAGGCAAGAGAACTATAAGAAAGCAAGGCCCAATTAAAAAGAAAGGAAGGGATAAATGTTTGTTGGACAGATGATAACCAGTGGTTGTCACATTAAATATTACTTTGTGTATAGGATTATATTTGATCATAACAAATGTTAATTTGTATTATAGAACTATATTTTGATTATAATCTAAGTTCTTATAAATGTAGGTATTTTCCATATATTGAGTGTTACGATTTATGTTAAACGTGCTTTTCATTGTATCCATATTATTAAGAGCACACTTTTTTATCTTTCTCTAAACTTTAAACACTTATTAGAGCTAGTACATTAGGGTGATAGATTTAGAAATATTTCAAAAGACAAAATGACAAATGTTATATTATTTTAGTTTCATAAAATACAATTCAAATCTTCATAATTAAACACAGGTTATAAAAAGTTCATAGTTATTCTTTGTTCAAAACCCAAATATTAATGGAGTCCTAAAGCATGAAAAGAATAGAAACACATATTGCTAAAGAAGAAAGTGTAGATTATTTGACAAGGTGTAATTTACACATATTTTAAGAAACAAACTTGATTGAAAGAATCTCTACAGATTAATAAATAAAAAAATTTTAGTAAAATACAACATCAAAAAATAAATTATGATGAAAATTAATATTAATTTTCCATTATGCAGAAGATCTCGATCCTCCCAAGCAATCACTTGAAGAGAATAGAAACAATTTGAGTTTAGATTTAATTACACACACAGATTTAATGAGATATTTATATGTGTATATTTATATGTATATGCACAGTATATATATATACATCATTATATATACATACATACACATTTATTTTACACATAAAATAACTATAAATATATAATACTTATAAACATATAAATATGTAATATGTAAATAAATATATATAAATATAATTATATACAATAGTTATAATGAAAGAAATACTAACAGGAGGGGATGGAGTGGTGGCTCAGTGGTTATGGCACTTGCCTGGCATGCATGAGGACATGGGTTTGAACCACATGAAGCCCAACACCATGTACACAATGTCAGAGCAACAAAAGCCACATGAGAAACTAAATAAAATTGATTGCTCTCTTTCTCTCTCACTGTCTCTCACTTAAAAGAAAAAGACTACTGGGAAATGTTAAGAAATGTTTTAGTATAAAAATTATGAAACCACTTTTATATTAAATCCCCCTCCTCACATACTTATGATTTAATATTAAAAAGCAAATCTCACATAGTATGACATTTTACTCTAAATAAATGAGTGTGCAGTATCAAATAATACCTGGTCTGAGACTTACTTCTTCATATTACCTCTGGCCATAATCACATCTTATATTGTTTTTTTATTTAAAGAAGGGAGGGGGAGAGAGGAGTAAGACGAAAAGAAAAGAGATTCAATTTTATTTATTTTTTTCTCCTTGCCTTTGTTTTTCCAAAACTTAGTTGTATATGTGATGATGGGGTTCAAACCCTGGTCCTTGCACATGCCAGGCAAGTGCAAGTGCAAAGCCACCATTCCAGCCCTTACATCTTGTATCATTAACATTAATCTTTGTGTTCAAATAATATACCAGTATGTGAGTATATTTTCCTTATTTCTTTAAACATATTGATTTGTTTGACACAGGGCCATGTTTTGGATATTATAATATGTATTTAAGGTTTTTTTTCTATAAAATCCCTGCATCTTCATTTCCATGTCATAATATACTTGACATTAATTTGTTGAAATGGGTAATGTGTTTATAGAATGTCTCACATTCTAGATATGGCAAGTTAACTTTTCTTAGTATCCTATAAGTAATTCTTCTGCACAAAATAATGTTTTCTGTCATTTGATAATAAAATAGAAAAGTTAATTGGATTTAGACAATTTCATCTATGAAAAATATACTATATAGTTATATTTATATAGTACTTTGTGTTTCTTAGTGAATTGTATAGAGAATTACATAACATTTGCTCTTGTTACCTTATTGGTGATAAATTTGATAAGTGGGTTCAGGTTCTGTCAAACTAAACTGCATTATAAATGTTTTCTGTCTAACAACTTTGGTATTAACTTTCATAACATTTTTACTTTATAATCTTCTAAAAATTAGGTTTGAAAATGTCAATTTTAAAAATCTGTCATTTATTTTCTGTTTAACAGCTAGTTTTATTACATAAAACTGCATTCTCCTCCCCAATATAGAGTTCATAGAATAATGGCTGAATATATGCTCAATTGATTCCTTTTAATTTAGATTTGCTGCTAACTAAACTCTATTAGTTTGTAACAAGTACTTTTATGAATTCCTGAATGCTTTTTATATATATGTATATATAAAACCTACATGTAGAGAATATTTATGCTTTTTATTTCATTACTTTTTATGTCTTGAGGGTATTTTTTTTTTCTTTTGCCACAGTTGTGGGATAATATTTCCAATAAAAAATGGAATAAAGGTAGGAAGATTAGGCTTAATAATTTTATCCTAGTTTTGAACAAATGTCTGAAGAAGGTAGTATATTAGGAAATATGAATTATGTTTTAAAATATAAATGGAATTTAAAGTGTATTTAAATAACATTTGACACCCATGGGGGAAAACATTTTATATTCCTCAATAAATCTACTGACATGGTGAATTATATTGGCGTATTTCCTGCAAGTAACTTATTTTCCTTAAATAAGAATACTGGGTAAATATATTTTCTTAAATATTTTTAATATGACCAGCAATTATAACTGTATACATTTTAAAATAATTTAGTTAGGAAATTTAGGAAAAATTAACCATTATATATCTGCACTGTTGTAACATTTTCATATACATGTAGTGACTTAAAGGGACAATTCTTTTCAAATTATTTAATTTTATTTTTAATGGTGCTAGGAACAGTACTCAGGGCCTCATACATAATGCTAGGCACATACCATTGAGCTACATTCAACCTTTTCTTTAAAAATATTTATTTTGGCATACAATCTTGCTAAGATGCTCAGGTTTATGCTTTCAGTATAAGATATCAAGATATAATCAAAGGAGGGCTGGAGTGGTGGCTCAGCAGTTATGGCTCTTGCCTGGCATATGCAAGTACACAAGTTCAAACCCCAGCACCATGTATACAAAGAAGTGTTGGAGCTATGGAAGCCACATGAAAAACCAAATAAATATTGATTTTCTCTTTCTCACTGTCCCTCTTTTAAATATATATATATATATATATATATATATATGTATATATGTATAATCCTGTAAAATTATAGTTATAATTCAAAATACTTAAAATTATATTGTTTGATTAATTATATCAAACACAAAGATAGTACATTGCATTTTGTTACATTTAAACACCAAACTATTCACACTCTTGTTCACTACCATTTGTAAACACAAATGACTATGACATACATCTAAGTAATGTTACTTTACTTATCTTTGTCTTGTAATATTTATAAATTCATTTCACAAGAATATTGCAGAATTTTTTTGTGAATTGCTCTGTTTTCAGTAATTATCATCTTTAGACTTGTGTTGTCTGCATGATTTTTTTAAAATATAGAGGGACAGTGAGAGAGAGAAAAAGAGAGAGTCAAGTTTATTTAGTTTTTCATGTGCTTTCGTTGCTCTGACACTCTTCTGCGTACATGGTATGGGGTTTGAACTCGTGTCCCTGTGCATGCCAGGAAGTGCTGCAACCACTGAGCCACCGCTACAGCCCCATGTCTGCATAATTTTTTGAAGCACATTTTCATTCTCCTGTAAGTATATTTGGTGGATTATTTTACCTTTACACATAATCTGATTTATTTTTCTTGTATATGCTTGTATTTTGAGCACAATGCATTCTCCATACAATACACTGTTTGTATTCTGTTTCTGTTAGTCGTTTTTCTACTCTTAACTACTTTGATCAGTTGATTCTTGTGCTTTCTTTACAATTGGTATTATAGGTTTTTTTAACTAACATTTAGTAAGTGCATATAATACATCAAGATATTTTGAAAGAATATTTTGCAGATAATGTCCTCCTAGGAATACTAGACCTCTATGAAAAAAGATTTCCTTGTTTATGCATTGATTCATCTTTCCTCTGCTTATTGTGCTATCTGCCTCCCAAAAAATGAAGAGTTTTGCTGCTCAACGACTAGAAATGATCAGCCAAGTGTTATTTCAGCATGCTCAATTTTTAAATTTTATTGACTGTTAAACAATTGCTTGATAGTAAATATAATTTAAATGTTCATGTTTATCTTACTAAAATGTAGAGTAAACCATGGTCAATGTAAGAATCTAATAAATATTGGAGTGAATGGTGGCTTATGTTTCCATGTACTTACATTTTCAAACACTGTGTTTTGTCTGAGTTGGCAAGTCTATAATGTGCAAAAATGAATGAATCCATCAAATCTGTTTTCAGAGATTATTTCTCCTACTATTAGAACTAATTTCTGCTGATTTGAAAGTATTACTGCTTGACCTAAAGTGAATGAATGTTTAATGGACTTAGTGAAGCTAAAGCTGTGAACTGTTTATCTGAGTCTTAAACCTGAGAGCTTTGCTAATTCCCTGAGAGATATACCCAACTCTTTTTAACATTTTATACCAAAAGTGCATTATCAAGATATTGGAACTTTGATACTGACCTGCTGCGTAATGTTTTAGCAAGAAATAGCTAATTAATAGATACTTCTTCATATTATAAATTACTAAATATTAACACTCCAATTGTCTCATTTAGAGTTCTTTATTTCGTCTTTCTAAATGTTAGGAAAAATCTGGTGCATTATTTGTTTAAATGGGATTGCATTCAAAGTAATAATGGTGTTATGGTTAATGGTACTGTAATTTAGTAGATTCCTGTTAGTACCATCTCAGTATATCAGTGTGACATTGAATTGCTAAATTTTTGAGTCTGTCATAGAGCTATGATTTCACACCACATTTTGGTATGTAGGCTACCACCAAAATGTCTGTTTGTAGACATGCTATTTTTAATCTGTTAAGCAAATAATAAAGCAAATTGCTTTCAATTTTAAAACACTGTAGCATTCAAAATAATGTTTCATAGAATTGCTAAAATTGAAAAATTTTCCACTCAATTGTTTCTAATAAAATGTAAAATAGAGCTTAAAGTTGTACTTCAGATTTTTATAGCTGCCAATATACTGCATTCAGTAAATATTTTATAAAATTTTCCTCGAAAATGAGCTACTTAGAAAACATCACATTATAATTTACCAAAGTATCCTCAAAAATACCAGATTAGTTTTACTTATTTTTAGTTTATATTGTAGAAGTATTTTCATGTTTAAAATAATTAGGATGATAAATATTTTTCTTAGATCCTTTTAAAAGCCATTAAGATCTGGTGCTGGAGCTGTGGCTCAGCAGTTGCGGCGCTTGCTTGGCATATGTGAGGACTTGGGTTTGAACCCCAGCACCACATACGCAAAGAAGTGTTGGAGTAACAAAAGCAACATTAAACACTAAATGAAATTATTTCTCTCTTTCTTTTTCTCACTCTCTCATTATTCCTCTCTCCCTTTAAGAAAAAATTAAGGTCTGATGATTTTGAGTTAATATTCCATTTAACTACAAAACTAATAGGAATATCGGTGAACATCATCAAATCATTATCATTTTTAATAATACTGCAACATAAATGAAAGTACATCTCATTAACATCTCACACACATATAATTTATTGCTTATTTCCTTAAAATTTGCTATTGAAATGATAAAAATTCCTTAATAATGAAACTTAAGCATTATGTTTTATATTAAAGTTATAAAACTGAACATTTTTCGTAAATAGCTTTACCAAAGCAAGAAAATATTCTTGAAAGACATTTTATTGCAACAAAATTATTTTTAATATTTTCACTCATTAGTACTTAACAATTCATCTTTCATATATTTTGAAGATCATCTCATATTAATGGTTGTAAATGTTTTAAATTATCAATTTGAATGCATAATGTCTCCTTACATAAATGAACCCCCCAAATAGCTCATTCTCTAAGGACAGACAAAAATAAGCAGTTTCTAATGTACTTCTAATTATACTGCTGCAAAATATGTACTTGTAAACACATTATTTTTCCTCATTTGTTTGTACAGTTATAGAGGTAAAATACCTGCAACTTCTATAGCTGGTCCAAAGTAATATGCCTGGATTCATGCTCATATTTTGCATAGTGTAGATACTTGGGAGTGAATTAGTTGGATCATAGGTATGCATGTTTTCAACTTTTCAAAATAGTCCAAAATATTTTTCTAAATTTTATACTGTTACATTTCCACCACATGTGCATATAAAGATATAACTCATTCATAGCAGCCTTTTTTCCTTTCTTGGTATTAATGAAAAGCTGGAAACAACTCAAGTTTAGTAAAATAGATAAATGGATAAAGAACCACTAATATACCTATAAAATGCTGTTCAGCAATAAAAATGAATAGAATATTTAGTATAATCTAAAAACATTCATGTATCCTAGAATAATTAATCTGGCTTAAAGAAACTAAACCAAAAATGAAAAAATACTATGTAATTCTAATTATCAGAAATGCAAATTAATCAGAAAACAGATTGATGGTTGGTTGTTCACGCATGGCTGGGAAAGGAATATTTAAAGGGGCATGTGAAAAATTTAGAAATAATGTGATACCTTTATATGCTTGATAGTAATGATAGATTTATAAGTGTGAATACATGTCAAATCTTATCAAAATGCATTCCTTCAATATGTGTAATTATTTGTGTATCAATAATGACTCAAGAAATCATTTAATATTTGTAAAAATATACTACAATGCAAAATAGAATGAAGAAAAGTTTCAGAGCATTACTAATCATACAGTAGGTTCTTTTTATAGGTCCTGTGATGAATTAAGGGGCTTGAACCAGGATGTAGTTCAATGCCTTGTACTTTTAATTGAGAAAGTCTTTATTAAAAATGATATATTAACAGAACCATTCAACTTAATCATACTCTACTTATCTTGTGGCAGACCAAGGGTAAAAAGTTCTCAGACCTGCTGAGACCGACAAATCATGATTTCAGTAACATTAGGGAAACTGCAAAATAATTTTTTACTGTACTAAAATGTTATCTTTATCACACACTATAATGTGTTTGCATGTATATCTATATTTCTGTACATGTAGAATCATATTTACATGATTTTATTTCAAACTTTCCTCTTATTCCTTTGATTTTCTTTATACACAAGTTTCATTACAATACTCTCCCAAATTAAAAAACAATCTTTAATGTCTGTCAAAGTTTGTACATTTTCATTATTAATTTTCTTCAAATTTATATTTATTTAACTATATATTGATCATTTTCATGCTTACAGCTTTTCCTTATTTTCACAATATATTTCTAGAAGTAAATACCATGAAGTATATTAAAGATCAAAATTTGTGGATTTTTTTCCTACAAGTTTTCGCCTTCCAAATACAATATACCAAATTTATTTTTCATTTTGAATGTATTCAACTTTCCATTTGAATTTTTATTGAAGTAATATATACATAATGTAAAATGTACTATCTTAATCATTTTTAACTGCACAGTTCAGTAGTGCTAAGTAGTATATTCAAACTGTTGCTCAACCTATCTCCAAAACTCTTTTTTCATTTTACAAAACTAGAACTCTATAACCCTGTAAAACAACTTCTTGTTTCTCCCTCCCCAGCCCAATTGGTGTCAAATACTGATATACTATCTGTTTCTATATTTTGACTGCTCTAGGTACCTCATACAAATAGAATCATACATCCGTGTATAAATACCTCTTTGAGACTCTATTTTCAATTTCTTTGGTATATCAAATTCACCAGATATTTTTGTTGTTTTTTTCTAATGTATATTATGGTGAATTTATGTAGCTCCAAATATAAAACCCCCTCATAGTTTTATGGGATAATTTGAAATATATAAATATGTATCAGTATTAATCTTAGGCATCCAATCATATTCTTCTCAAACAATGATGTTATGCATCATATGTTTTATGTAATTTTGCACATTAATTAGTTAATTTATGTAACGGATATTCAGAAACTTTTGTATTCCTGATACCATTGTTAGCACTGGCAATAGAGAGGGAAGACAGGAAACAAACTTGTCTTTCTCAGATAGCTTTTGGCCCAGTTGGGTAACAATAAAATAATCAAAATAAACATGTTAAGAAGTTACAGTTTTAGATATGATCGACTTTAAATGCTTAAATAAGGAGGTCATTCTTGCTAAAAATACTGACTAAATGTACATGGTGATCATCCAGATATCTAAGAAATACTATTTTAAGAAGAATAAAGATCAGGTATAGGATGACATAAATAACAGAAGTTTTAATGAACATTAAGAAGACTCATGTGACTACACCGGCATGAGCCAAAGTGTAAAATTGTGTTCTAAGAAATAATGAGCACAGAAATTATGCAGCACTTTGAATCTGAGAGAAATGGGAAACCAGTAGATAGCCATGGGTGGAGGTTAAGATAGATATAACAACATTTTGGAAAGATCAGTTGAGGAGTTATATCCAGAATGCTTTTAAGGTAACAAGAAAAGAAACAGCAAAAATAATGATATGGTGATTTAAATAATGTTTGTAAGAGAACATAGTGGCTTAAGTCAGGATTACACTAGTGCCTTTGGTGAGAAGTGATTCAATTTGGGGTAAATTTTTAACATGAGGTTAGGGTTTTCCTGACAAAGTAGACATATGGAATGAAAAAGTCAAGATTAAAGCCTGGGTATCAGTGTGTGAAATTAGAAGAATGATGTTACTACTAACTGTGATGAAAAAGTTTGGAGATGAAGCAGGGTTGGAAAAAAGTGTTAAAACTCAAATTTTGGCACACTATGAGATTGCTACTGTGAATTTCATCCAAAAATGTCAATTAAGTAGTGATGTACGGTGATCAGAATTTCAGATGACACTTGGATGATGCCATCAGCACCTGAATGGTGTATAAAACCAGGAGACTATGTAAGATGATGAAAAAAATAAGCACAGATAGGAAAATGATCAAAGGGCTGATCTCTTGGTCAAGGTGAACAATTACACTACAGATAAAAGAAAACGGAAAGGTCACACAAAAAAGAAGTCATAAACAGAGGTGGAAAGTGAGTTGTCAGGGAAGTCATTAAATATATTATTCATAAAAGGCAAATAAGTAGTTGTTCCAAGTGCTTGCATGTAGTTCAAGAAGGATAACAACAGAGCAATTACTTTTGTATTTAGTAAAGTGAGATAATTGGTGACCTTAATCAAAGCAGTTTGGATAGAATGCAGAGGATGAAATATAATTTTAATGAACTGAAGACAACTTTAGGCACTCCTTTTAAGTAAAAATGAGGGAAGCGGGGAAGTGATTAGAAGGGGAAGAAGAGACAAAAGTCACTTTTATCTTTATGCACTAGTGGGAATAATGCAGATGAGGGTAAAAAAAACCCATAAGATAAAGAAAGAAATGAGAGAATCTCTGGGAGAAAATAAAATAAAATAAAGGAGACAAAATCTACTAAACATCTGGTAGAGTTGGTTCTTATCTAGATTCTCAAAGCTGCAATCCCAAAAGCAAGAAGAAAGAACTGCCCAGTATAACTATTAATGCAGAGAGATGAATGTAAGAAATTAATTCCACTGTAAATTAGGAAGTCAGATAATCAGGTGAAATTGAAAATGGGAGAAAATTTCAGAGTTTGAATTAAAAGGAGACAATGAGAAAAAGTGCAAAAATGAACTAAGAAAATAATATAAGAATATTGGGTAACATTGAAGATTCACTTGAAATTATGGAGCATCAATTTGAAATGAGAACTTTACGTGATTGTATGTGTGCTTTTTCATTTTATTAGATTTTTTTGCCATCCACGGCTGTGTGTCAAGCCAGTCATAGGAATGGCAAAGCTGGATTTAACCATGGTTTTATTTTTACCTAATAAGTTCAGATACAAATTTTGTTTTCTAGTAATGAGTCTTGCATCTTTCTTTGAATATAATTATTAAAATAGAATTCTATTAATTCATTGGTTGGGTTAATGCTCTCAAAACCCAAACATTTCACCTGTAAATTCTCCTGCACTCACACTTGAGCTTTTGAGTGACACTTCATATCCAAACCATAACACCTCCCATTACACTGTAGAAATTCTGCACTTTTTTAAAAAAATGATGAGAGCTTTAAGATTTTCCCAATATAAATTGGGTTTGGGTAAGTCAAATCGTCAATGTCACCATGTACTCACAGTTTCAATTGTCAATCTTTACCTAAGGTACTTAGGTATCAGAAGAAAAATTGCCCTTGGGTTTAATCCCCAATACCAAAAAAATTTAAGAAATAAAAGTAAAATAAAATGAGGACTTGAAGTCAGAGAAACACAAGCTCTTCATGGGTCAAGTGTTTGATCAAGTGTAGCAAAGTAATAGTCATTATAAAAATGAGCGTACTTGGTGGTTGTGTCGGGAGGTAACAATCCAAAACCCCATGAGAAGCCAGTGGAAAAAATATCAGTCACGGTGATTTTTATTATCTCTAATACCCATACTACGCTGGGCCTCAAGGCTGTGGTGGGGGACAGTTGTAGAGATACGATATTTAGTTAACTGCCATACATAGGTTATTAAAATGAATTTAATTACCTAGTCTAAAGAAACATTATTCAGCAAAGCAAACTCTAAATTGTGAAAAAATTTGTCAACAACTTTTTCATGTAGAGGTGATAAAGCCACAATCTCCCCAATGACACCCATACATTTGACATGCTGTTATGGCTTGGACCTGGTATGTTCTCCAAAGTCTTACGTGTTGCAAGCTCAGTGGCCAGTACAGCAATGTTCAGAAGTAGGAATTTTGAACACTGATTGGCTTGTGATGGCTCTGACTTCATTAGTAGGTTATTCCATTCACAACTGAATGAACAACAGGGAGGTGATGGAAAATGTATGCAGGTGGGGCAAGCTTACAGGAAGTAGGTGATTAGGGGCATGTCTTTGGGAACTGTGTCTTTTCCATGGCCCCTGCCTATCTGTTTCTCTGTGCTTCCTGGCTACCGTGAGTTGAGCAGATCTCCTCTACCACACCTTTCATTAATGATCTTCTGCTTCACTTGAGGCCCAGACAAATGGAGACAACTCAACATTGAGGGAAACCTCTGAAGCTCTAAACCAAAATAAACCTTTCCTCTTATATGTTATTTGTGTTAGCAATGTTGGTCATATGACAAAAACCTAACTAGCATGCATGACAGCTAAGAATATCTCATGCATCTGCATCTGTCTACCATCTATTGATTGATCTATCATCCACCTCTAGTTTTCAGCTATGTAAATCTTTAGTTATCAGAAGATGGAGGACTTGTGCTAAATCTATCCCACCCATTGTATGTATGTGGTAGACAATTGAATCCACTCGATCTGTATGTGTCAGTGCTATAAACGTGAGAACCACTGACTGTATGAGCATTTATAGGATGAGTTGTAACACCTCAGTCCATACTACACATTTCCAAAGCATATACTGAATTGTCCCAGAGGTCTCAGTTATATGATAGCTATCTTTTTCTTCACTGTAATCTTTGTTCAAATCCAATCAGTTGAATTTGTGCAGTTCTAGGGACTTAATATCTGTTCTTTAGAATATGTAACCTCTTTCAGGAAATCATGTTGTCTTTTCTCTGAGAGTTTCACTGAGTACAAAAGGCCAAAGAAGGCTAGATCACAGGGAATGACTTTGCCACAGAGGCTTTTTTATTTCTATCTGTTTACCCAATAGACCATGCCTTCTCCTCTGTACACCTTTCAGCATCAAGAAATATCTGGGTTCAGGACCTCTTTCTTTTTTACCAGTGTATACAACAAAGCTCTTCCTCACAGTCCTCAGCACTTTACGCCATCTGAATCTTGTATTTCTGCCAAGGGAGAAGTGATACTAGTGACTTGGGCTTCTATAGTCAACATACTCAAAAAAAGTTGAGACCCTGTTTAACTTGAATTTCCCAAGAATTCTAAGCTTTTTCTTGTATGTCCATGAAGTCCTGGTAGAAAAGAAAGGCAGTATCAGAAGGCTAAAAGAGAAATAAAGAGGTGAGTGTCTCAGTCCTAACAAAACTTTCCATTAATTTTTAGGTTCCAGTGGCTGCACACTCAATCTCAAAAAATAAAAACCTGGTTTTAGTCCATTCACATCTCTCTATTGTTACTGCTGACATTACTGATTTTAAATTTGGGGATTCTTTAACTCAGAAGCCACGGCCATATTGTCTTTACTTTGGAGTTGTGACCCATCAAGACAACATTCTTTCCTTCTCCCTCTCAGGGGAGAGCAAATAACAGCCAAGGAGTGTGAGTGCATGTCACCCAAGTAGGAGGCTACTTTCTACACTACCTCTCTTCCTTTAGTTTTCAAATATTTATTAACAGATAGGGAAAAGGGAAATATCATTCCCCTACTCTCTTCCCACTTGATTGACAATATTCACTATCTTATCCTGGGGAGTCTTACATATATCTCCTCTATTTTTTTCCCGGTCTAGAAAGCCATGTCACCAAACCTGCCAAGTGTCACTTCCTTATCAAAGCTACCAAGAATTATGCAAAGTATGAGACCATATTTTCCTTAAACGATAACAAGGTTTCCTGTTCCTGTTTTATATAATATACACTGAAAAAAGACACAACCTTCTTAGGGTAGTAAAAAAATTCTTTATTATCAATAGCAAAAGCAGTAGACAGAGGTTCGTGTTGTCTGCCCTTAGATTCTCAGGTCCCTATATTCCAATACAAAAAGCCCATTATATGCACCTGCACACACAGTAGATTGCATTGTTTAAGAAGAATGCTGAACTTCTAGAATAGTCATATTTATAAGAAGTTGATGTAAGAGACTGGAGTGGTGTCTCACTGGTCGCAGCACCTGCCTGGCATGTGCAAGGATGAGAGTTCAATCCCCAGAACCTCATATATAACAAAGTCTCTGAGCAACGAAAGCCACATGAAAAACTAAATAAAATTGATGCTCTCTCTCTCTCACTGTCCCTCTACATGAAAAACTAAATAAAATTCTAAATAAAATTGATTCTTTCTTTCTGTCTCTCACTGTCCCTCTCTCTTCAAAAAAAAAGAGAGAAAAGAACAAAAAGTTGAAGTGTTGAAGTAAGTCTGGTCTTCATTTGAGCATTAAAATAATTTCATCTTTCAAAATGGGTTTGTGTAAGCATAGTAGAAATGATCTGAGTAAGAGCAGGCAGAACCTTGCATTTTTGGCCTTTTCTCGGCTAGAATGTCCACAGGCATTTAGGGGGTCCTAGTAGATTGTCCTTCTGATCAATGAGCTAAGGAAAGTTACAACATGGTTATATAGCACTCCAATTGGTTAACATTGGACAATTAGATCTGGGAAAAGAATAATAATGCTAAAGATGTAAAGATATATAACTTAAAAAGAATTCCTAGCAGCCTTATTTGATACACAGGACTACAAGCATACATCTTTAGATTTAACTGAAGAGCTGTAGAGGCCAGAGGCATTGAAATGATGAAAATAAACAAGATATATCAGAGGTTGGTAAACTATAGCCCACAGGCCAGTTGCCTATTTTTGTGTAACACAACTACTTATTTGTCTGTGGCTGGATTTTTTTTGTTTCATTTTGCTTTTATTTGTACTTGTTGTTCTTGTTCCGCCCCCCCCCCCAAAGACATAACTGTGTAGTTTAAACAAAGACAGTATGGGATACTGATTTAAGCTGCATATTATTTGGCCTTTTAAGAAAACTATTTGCTGATCTCTGATGTACATTTACATTTACATATATAAAATGGAGAATAAGATTTTAAAATCTATATAATTTTAAAATTCTCAAGCCACATTTTTTGAGGGTACTAGCCACTTTTTCAGATGTGAAGAGAGATAACAAAATCATAACCCTATGTTCTTAATATTCTTAACTGAATTCATGAATTCATGTAGGTTTTTTTTTTCCAGTTTTAGGGATTGAACCTAGGGCTTTGCACATGCTAGGCAAGTACTCTAACACCACCCTTCAGATGACTTTAGCTATCTGAATGCCATTTTATTTTTAAGATGAAACATCAATGCTGAGTTCCATATAAGACTTGACAAGGGGAATATTTTACCAACATTTAGGCAGGCTGATCATAGAGAACAGCATTTCTGGAATAAATCATATGCAATGCCAAACTAATTTGGGTATGCATAGTCTGTTAATGTAAGCAGCTGAAAGATGCCTGAGGCTAGCCTTAGGTCAAAGCCACTAATGTGAGGGAAAATCATCAATAAATGAAATTTTTTTATGATATTTTAATTAAGCTCAGTCTGTCATAATATGAATTTTAAATTTGACCTTTAGTATCAAACCAACTTATTGTATGCATATGGCATATCCATGTAAATTTTAAAAAAGAAAAAAATTAAAATAATATTCCTCATGCTTTTTCCAAATTAAGATTTTAGTTCAGATTGCAGTTTAGATTTTTATACATTTTTGTAATAAATGAGCCTGGCAAATACACTAGATTCATATTTTATATTATAAATGGTATATTTGGAATATGTTAATTCTTAGAAATTAAACTGGTAAGAAGACAATTTTCTATTTTGAGTTTTAATCTTTTATTCTTTAAATGAATAAAATAAGTACTTAGATTAAGTACTTAGATACCATTCCTGGTTATATTAAAATTATTTCATATTTATTTCACCTCAGAAAGTTCATAAAAGCTTCTTTATTGATTTAAGGATTCTTTTTCCTACCCTGCACACCCTTGACTTCACTTTTTTCTAAAAAAAATTTAGAAAGAATAATTATTTGGAATTCTTACAAGCATAAAACTTCATGTTTTATTAATCATTAAAAATCCCCAAAGGATTGTATTTTCTGTTTTACCATATATTTTCTTGATGAGGCAAATAAATCTTGTTGCATTATGAAGCTAGAAGTCCTCTTTAGGGAAATTCCCATCTGTTACTGTATCCTCAATATAATGCTGTAGCCAGTTTAAAAATTAATAACCACAAAAGTAGTCATATTATTGATGACATTAAAATCTATTTTCAATTGTTTTTACAGAGCATTACATTTTCATAAAATTTTACACTAAATTTCTTATTTGATTGATTTCATTGATATTTTGAAATTAATGAATTAATTCATACAAGTGAAGAGACTATGAGATTAGCTAGTTGATCCATATTACTCTCTAGATAGCCAGTTTATTTACCATGCTTTTGTCCATATTGTATATATTTTATAGGAAAAGAAGCCAAGGATACAGTCTAAAAAAGATGTTCTTAGAATTCTATCACTATTAATTTTTATTTCCTTTTGATACATTCATTTTGATGCATTTTATATTAATATCTGCCATGTATGATGTTGACTGAGCAAAGGTGTGCTCATATTAAACCTCATTTCAGAGATTGTCTGTGAAGGTGCTACTGGGTAAGCTTAGAATTTGAATAGGTTAACTCAGTAGATTGTCCTGTTCAATGTGAGAATCCATTAGTCAATCAGTTGAGGAACTAAATAGAACAAAAGGCAGAGGATTGCCTCCTATATGTGCACTTGAGCTGGACTTGTTTTTTCTCCTGACCTTGGACTGAGATTCACATCTGCAACTCTGGTTCTCAGACATTTGGACTCAGACTGTAATTATGTCTCCAGCATTCTTGAGTCTCCCACTTAAAGACTATAAACATCTCATCTTTTACAATCAGATGAGCCAATTCCTTATTATAATATTTTATAGATAAGAAAATAAATAAGCATACACATGCACACATGCACATGTATGCACACACACAAACACATAAACACACAAAATTATTCTGAGAACTATAAACAGGGAAAAGGAGACTAGGTTATCTAAAGCTATGCAAGGACTGTCTTGTGATGATCTCAACAATATTAAGATGATAAAAAGTCATGGAGTATATTTGTATTCATTTAGACATTCTTTTTCACAACATTTTTTAACTTTGAGAGTAAATATTTTGTATTATCTTTGCTATATTTTCCTTAGTATTAGATTTTTGATACTATTTTATTTTTTATTTATTTATCTATTTTTATGGCTGAGGACCGAACTCGGAGCCTTGTGCATGCTAGGCAAGCACTCTGCCACTGAGCTAATTCCCCAATCCCTTTGATACTATTTTAATGGAATTTTCTTCAATCAGGTTGAGATTTTGTCTGTTGAAGAATTTGTCAATTTCATGTGTGCTTTCTAGTTTGTTGTTGTGATATGTTTTTGTCATTCTTCTTTCAAATTTTTAGTTCTGTAAAGGTAGTACCAATACCCCTTCTTTGACACCTGATTCTATTCTTTAATTCTTACATTTTTTGCCTAAGGTTCATCAATTTTGTCGATCTTTTGAAAAAAATGTACTTTGACTTTATTGGTTTTTAGTCTATTCTTTATTTCGTTAATTTAGTTTAGTTTGCTCTTTGTCCAAGTGTTTTAAGGAGAAAAACTAGGTTATTAATTTTCGATCTTCCTTATTTCTAAATTTCATCATCACAGTTGTACATTTCTTTTCAGCACTGATTTATCTTAATGTCACACATCCGAATATATTTTGTCTTTTTATTTTACTGCAAATATTTTTAATCCTGTTCCAGTTCTTATTTGATTGATTGTTCATGTAAATGTGTTTCACTTAATTTTATGATTTTGATGAGTTTCTCAAAATTTTCTCTGCTATCAGTTTTTCATTTCATTCTGTTGTAGTAATTAACCCTATTACTATAGTTTTAAGTTTATTGAGATGTATTTATACTCTGGCAGTTCTGCATACATTTCTGAAGAGCATATATTGTAATGATTGGTTTGAATATTTTGTACCAGCCTTCTACATCTGTTTGATATTGAGTGCTGTTCAAGTTTTTTGTTTTTCTGTTGATCATCCATCTGTTGATTCACCTGTTATTGCTCGTGTATTCTTAAAGTTTCCAATTATTACTTTTTTTAAAAAAAGGAGACAGAGAGAGGAGAAAGAGAGAGAAAGAAATAATAAATTTTATTTTATCATACTGTTTTCATAGCTACAATGCTTAGTTATATCTGTGGTGTTGGGGTTTGAACCTGGGTATTCATTCATGCCAGGCAAGCAGGATACTTCTAAATCACCACTCTAGCCCCTCCAATTATTAATTTTAATTGTATGTTTCTCATTTCATTTCCATGGGTTTGTTTTATGCATTTTGGTGCAATCTTATTAGGTGCTTACATATTTGTAATTGCTACACATTTTGGTTAATTGATCTTGGGTCAGTTAAATATATATATATGTATATATATATATACATATATATACATATATATATATGTATATATATATATATATATATATTTGTACTGGTGATTGAAAACAGGGGTGCTCAATCACTAAGCCACATCCCCAGCCATTTTTAATTTTTATTTTGAGGCAGGGTATTGCTAAGTGGCTTAGGGCCTTGTTAGGTTCTGAGGCTCACTTTAAACTTGCAATACTCATGTCTCAGCATCCAGAATCACTGGGGTTATAGTTGAGTGCCACCACACCCAGGTCCTCCATGTTTCTTATACCTTCTTAATTTTTAGTTTTAAACTTTATTTGTATTACATTAACATATTCACTACAGCATTCTTGTCAACGCATTCACATGATATGCCTTTTTCATTTATTTACACTTTAACCTACTTACATCTGGAATGTAAAATATGCCTCTTAAACACATATATAATTTCTGTTTTATTTTCTAATCAATTTCTGTAAAGCTTTCATTTGATTGGCTTATTGGACTATGTCATACATTCACATTTAATGCTGTTTATTGATATAGTTTGATTTATGTTTAACATTTTATTTTTCTACATGTCTCATGTCGTTTTTCCTCTATTCTTCCAATATGTGCTTAATGTTCCTCCATGCAAATTCTTTTAATGTAGCATTTTTATTTCTTTAAGTTTTGGTTTTTTTTAAAGAGAGAGAGGGACAGTGAGAGAGAGACAGAGAAAGAGAGAATCAATTTTATTTAGTTTTCCATGTGCATTCGTTGCTCTGACACTTTGTTGTGTACATGTTGCTGGGGTTTGAATCAGCGAACATGCCAGATGAGTGCTGTAACAGCTGAGCCACTGCTCCAGCCTCTTCTTTAAGTTTTTAAAACTGTAATTGTAATTTGATTTCTTTAATCAGAGTTTTGAAGTTTATTTATATAGATTTTGAACTTATTTTGTTAAATATCTAACTAAATATTTTATTTTGGGGTAAACTAATGTCAATGGTATTGTATTTTTGAGATCTAATTCTACTTGTTTATTTATGGTATAGTAGAATACTATTGATTTTTTTAATACTACATTAACCTTATGACCTGTTCTATAATTGCTTTACCAATTCCAGAACATTTGGTCATTTAAAAAAATCTTTTCCTATACAGGTATCATTTCATCAGCAAGGATAATTTTCTTATTTTTTCCAATTTATATATATTTTATTTTATTGCCTTATTTCATTAACTACAATACCAGTATAAGGCTGCAAAGCAGTGTTGAAAAGGGGCTTCCTTGCCTTATTATTGATCTTGATGTGAATGGTTCCAGTTTCTTCTCTTTGATTTCTTGCCATATTATACTAATACATTCCCTAGAAAGTCTTGTAGTTGAAATCTATAGCAAAGCAGATTTTTGTCTCCTACTACATCCTCCCAGTCAATACAGAACACTTCTGACTCCAGAATATTTGCTTCTCCCAAACCAAGCAATTCACAAAAGCCATGAGGTGCCCTATAACTCAAGTTAATCCTGGCACCATACAGGATCAGTTTCCACAGGTAAAGTGTTTAGTCTGTTAAGACTGCCTGAGCCTGTGCTTGGATACATTCAATCAACTGGTAATATACTAGTGATTCCTGTGACTCCATCATTGTTTTCTGTCATTTGCTGAAATAAATCACAGAGCTAAGTGAAGCAGTCTACTAACACTTAATCAATTATTTTACACAAGTAGAACTCAAGAATTGAGATGATGTAGTAAATCCCCGTGATCTTTTGGGCATTCTACCCTTCATTTCAGGGAGTTTTACAGCAGATTTGTCATGCCATGAGTGTATGATCAAATTATTAACCCCCATGCTCTCTTCTGCTTCCAGAAGATGAAAGTGGGGCTGACAATTCTAACTTTCTAACCATGGCTTCGTCTTTCTGGTGACCTGCTTTCATTTAAGATTTGGCTAAATGCCACCTTACTGGAACTAAGGATACTCCTATAACCCAAGAAATTCCACAGAAGTAGGGTTTCTGTGTTAGGAATTATGGTCAAAGACCAAGTAATAGAACAAAAGATTCTTAAAGCATCATTATTTTCTCAAAAAAATGCAACAGTTTTAAGAATTCTATCCCAGGAGCTGAGGACAATGACAATGTATTTCCTACTGTATGCCCTGAGGATCCAGAATCTTGCATTAGCCTTTTGTACTACTTTGGTTTTATACTTGTTCAACCTCAGGGATACAGAGACCCCCAAGCATGTGGTTCTCACCCAAAGAAAAGAATACAGAAGACTCAATGGAGAGGATTTAGACATTTTGTTACTTACTCCTTAGTGGTGGCAGGGTGGCCACAGACTTGCATACAATGGGTATGATGAACAGAAGGCTGTCCCATGCTTATAAGCCGGAGAAATACAAATGATCGTTTGCATTTCCACTGCACTGGTGGGTTCCTTCAGACATTTAATGAGTACATTCCCTTACTTTATAACAGAGGTCACTCTGTACAGATCCTCTCCTAAAGACGGGTGATAAAGAGATGAGGCCCACTTGTCCTATTCCCTTCTCTCATTACCTCCTTATCTCACCACAGACTTTCCTAGGCACTGCTTAGTGCTTAACCCAAATGCTATGGAATGAATGTGATTTGTCCCCTAGAATCTCCATTGTGATAATTCAGTAAGGCAGAGGTGAAAAATTGAGTTGTAACCATATCAGTGAGTTAATCTTTTTATAACTGGATTAACTGGTAGTTGTAGACTGGCAATAGGATGTGTCTAGAGGAGGTGAGTCACTGGGGGCCTGGAGTTTCTCTCTGCTCTGCTTCCTGATGTGATGACTTGATCTCTCTGCCTACTGGAGCCATGCCTTATACCATGATATTTTCCCTCACCTGGAGGAATGCCTCAGCCAAGGAAAGAAGTCAGCCTTACATGGACTAAAGCTTCCAAAATCGTGAGCACCTAAATAAACTTTTCCTCCTAGCATTGTTCTTGTCAGGTCTTTCAGTTGTAGCAGCAAAAAAGCTGACTAAAATACCAACAATAGTTAATATCAAGACTGTTTTTGATGGTGACTTATTTACTCCACATATGTATTTACATTTACTTCATATATTTTCATGACTTGATAGCTATTTAATATGGTCACTGAATAATTTTTAGTTAATGGATGCACAAAATTTATTTATCCATTCACTTACTGAAGGATATCTTGGTTATTTCTACATTTTGGCAGCTGTGAAGCAAATAATTATAAAAATTCATGTCCAGGGATTTGTGTGGATATAATTTTTTAACTTATTTGAATAAATACAGAGGAATAGACTGTTAAATAATATGGTAAGAGTATGCTTAATTTTATATGAAACTGCAAAACTACTTTGCAAAGTTACTTTACCTTTGTATTCCCACCAGTCATCTACAAATATTGCTGTTTCTTCAAATACTCATCAGCATTAGCATTGTCAGTATTTTGGATTTTAGCCATTTTATCTATTTATAAGTGTCATTTTGCTCTTTTAATTTGCAGTTCCCTAAAGACATACAATGATGTGTATATTTTCATACACTTATTTTCCATCCATATATGATCTTTGGTAAGGTATCTTCTGGTCTTTAGCACATACTTCCTCTTTAACCAAAACAGTTAAAGCTGAGAAAATAATATTTCTTTATGAGAAAGTTACAAAAACTGTTAAAATGGGGGCTGTAGCTGTGACTCTGGGGTTATAGTGCTTTCCTTGCATGTGCGAGGAACTGGGTTAGAACCCCAGCACCACATACACAACTAAATTTTGGAGCATTAAATACCACATGATATAAAATTGTTTCTCTCTCTCTCTCTCTCTCTCTCTGACTCTCTTTCTCTCTTTTTCTCTCTTACTGTCCCTCTCTCTCTCTTAAAAACAAAACAGTTAAATTTAATTGTAATACTATGAACTTAAGGAAAGATAAAAAATAATTTTATTTTGTATAACTTTTTATTCAAAATTATTTACAATGAATCATCCTAACCATGTTATCTATTTTATCACTTCCTTTGATTTTGACTCATTTAAAAATCAATGTTAATTATTCCAATTTTGAACCTAAATTATATGAATTACACAATCTATTCTTTCATTTTATCATGTTTAAATAAGATGTGGTCCACTCAATTAGGAACATCCTTGATAAACCTTGTTTTAGAGGGTGGTCTTTTATTTTTGATATCATATTTTATGTTTTAACAGGAAAATCTTAACAATAATCTTATTTATATGCTTCTACTGAACATATCAGTATGCTTGTCATTTATGACTTAACTACATTAATATTAAAACAAATACATTCAGAGTTAACAAACTATACTATAATGATTAAAATGCATGAATTCTGATATCAGAATCTCTAATGCTCAATCCTAGACATAAAACTTAATATGCAATGTTGGGAAAAAATATATAATTTCTCTGCACCAAAGTTTTTTCACTTATAATAAGGGAAGGAACAATAATACTAAAGACGTTCATAATAGAGGCAGTTTGACTAAATATCGAAACTCTAAATGACATATGAAATTTTAATACTGTTGATTAGTGATAACCTTGTATATTACTTGCATCATTATTTTTACCTAAAGAATTTGTAGGACACCTAATTTGAGATTAAAAATTGTAAGGGGAATTCCCAGAATGCAGTATTCCTAGTATGAAAGCTATCCTAGGGCTATGTGTACTCTAAAATAAAAGGAAATGCTGCTGAAAATTCTATCTCTGAGTGTTTAGCTTATGAGAAAATAATTATATTCTTGGCACCAAGAGAAGGGTTGATTTAAGTATTTGAGGGATTAAAGTTATTGCTGACTGTGATTCTCCTTCCCATAGTAATAATGGCTTATCAAATAGAAAACAGGGGTTCTTACTTTGGATTCAATACTTTAAACTGACTCTATTAAGCATTAGTGCTTTCTGTGGATACTTCACCAGCATGTAAGACTGAAGTCAGAAATTCAGAAAAGGTTCTGTAGCAGCAGTAGCCAATTCTACTTTCTAAATTGCTCAACAGTTCCCCCATCATAGTTGCAGGGAAACCAAATATGCAGAACAAATAATCCATTTGATTAGAATTCATTATTAAAGCCTCTCAAACAGCACTTCTGCTAAGATGGCACAGAGCCACTTGCCCTAGTGCCTTATCGTGATTTTGAAGGGTTTCTCACTGGCTGTGATGTGGTTCTTTGAAGAAAAGAGGGAATAGTGTATCCTGCAGTGCAATACCACATAATGAAGTTTGGAGAAAATTGTATTCCATTGTTTCATTGTGCTACCTATACCATGAAATTTTGAAAAAGATAACAGATACTCACTTGGAAATATCCCAAATACTTCTTCCTTGAACTGCCTGGGAGTGACAGGGAGTGAAATAAGTCATGTTAAAATTATCTTTCCAATTCATGGCAAAATCGCAAAGTACACTGACAGAGTCAATGTACGAAGTTGATTTCAGCCAGCAATTTTCTTTGTTAGTATTAAAATGTCAGTATTTCTTTTCATTCTTCTAGTCTTAAAGCGTTCCCTCTTTCCTACCCCACAGTTGTGTGAAGGCACTCTTTATATGTGTCATATTCAGAGTATAAAAATCTTTTTCTTCAAGATAGTTTATTGTAATCAAACACTTTCGGGTTTACTGTAACATGATCCATTATATTGTGTTTCTGATTTTCATTGAAGTCTAAAGTTGGTCAGAATTTTTGGTATGTTGTATGTTTTTATGGCTGAGAGAAGGAAGTATTTTGGAATAATTTGCAGATAGATCTTTTACCATTCTAGCAGTACTTTTATATACTGAGAATCACTTCTATTTCACTTGCCCACTTATTTTCCCCCGTAGGTCTTATATCAAGGTAATATATGCAAGTATAGGAAAGATATCTTCTTTTTTTTAAAGTGAATTTTCTGTACTCACAAATTCTTCTTCACATTACAATTTGGTAGTAGGATTATGTAGCTGACAGAGTACACCAGTGATTACATTTTCTTGCAGCACCTTAAAAGGACCCACTTTTGCGATTGTTTAATTGTTTCCACATAATTCTGAGGGGAAGAATCACCCCCCCAAAATCAGAAGATATAACTACTATCTTCAGTGAGAAGTAAGAAACAAGACTAATCCTTTGCTTGTCTGACACAGGCTGTCAGACAGCTACATTTAGCACATTATAGGAATATGGTGAATAATATTTTTATATGTAGAGTATGCACTTAATCCAGCAATTACCTAACTTTGATGATATTAAAATTATATACCTGAATTTTTCTTTGTTTGTATACACTGTAAGATCCAAATTGTCCTATCTTAATGGTGATCTAAAAATCACTGTAAAATACATTTTACACATCTACTCTAAATCATGATTTGGTTTAAGAAGAGAATCTGGTGACACAACAGACTAAGAATATTTAATTACAGCATTTCCTACATAAAGAAGAATAAACAGCAATTTTTCTTTGTAAAATATATCTATTAAAAGCATATCAAACATCAGATGTCTACTCATTTGTTACCTTTTATTTTGTGAGTAATATTCAATTACTTGAAAGAATATAAAATATATTTTTGGTAAACAAGATTTAAATATAAATATGGCTAAATAGCATTTTCTTCATTTTAGTATATAATTAACAATTTCTTTAGTAAAGTGAAATTATGCTACAAAACCACATTGTTAAAACTTTTGACTATATATTACATATAAAAAGATATGTATGAAAGCTTATGGATAATTTCATAATTAATTAAAAGCATGCACAGATTTTTTCTAATGCTATGTGGATTTGCCTTGCATATGTAGGTGCTTAATCCACTTGGGATTTATTTGTATTTATGGTGGGAGGTAATAGTGCAATTTCATTCCACATAGGTTGAATTTGGTCAGGACTTTTTACTACAATGATAATTCATTACTGGTATACTGCTCCATCCCTTTCACAAGTAAAGCATCCATATGTTTAGGGCTATTTTAGCTGGATGTGTAGTGTTCTGTAGTTTAAAGCTATTTGCCAATTTTCAAAAGCTTTTGAGATTTTGACTGAGATTGAAATGCAGATAATTGAATTACATAAAAATTATATTTTACTGTATTGTGTTCTGTAATAATAATGTTAGTATTTTTATGAACACTTCCTTTTTCTTTTAAAGAGGAGAGAGAGTGTCAATTTTTTTCTCATCTGGTTGTCAATTTTGCCTTATTTATTTGCATATGCAGTGTTGGAAATTAAACTCAGAAGCTCTTGCATGCCAGGCAAGCACCCTACCACTGCCATCTCTCCAGCTTTCTACAGTTCTCTTTTTGGAAGTTTTTCTATATTTGCATTCTACGGAAGAATTTAATATTCTCTGGAAATTATCTTGCATGAAATTGATTGTTTTAAAATTCAAAGGATACATTTTTATTTAATTCAGTCTGCTTCTTTAATCTCCATGTATTCTATTTTGTGTCTTTTTCCTTCATTTCAGGTGTTAATTTTCAGGATTATTTTAAAATTACAATAAAATTTTTAGATTTAAGTATATTATATACTTAATTACATAATTAAAGCCATGTAAATAAAGATAGTATAATTGTTTGGTTCCTTCTGAATTACCAATTTCAGCACCATATATCTAAATATAGTCTATCTTTCTGCTGCCACCCCGAATCCTGATTGTTTGTGGGTTTATTTTTTTCTCTTTTCTGTGCTTCATTTAAACTTTTAGCATAGATTTGATCTAAATTGAACACATTAGACAGACATGGGGGTGTGCACCTCTAATTCCAGTGGCTTGGGAGGCTGAGGTAGGAGGATTGAGTTCAAAGCCAACCTCAGCATCTTAGTGAGGCTCTAAGCAATTTAATGGGACTCTTCCTCAAAATAAGAAAAAAATAAATTAAAAACATCAGGGAGTGTTTCTCAGTGGTTGGGAAACCTTGTATTCCATCTCCCATACTAAAAAGTAGTAATAATAATGATAATAATGCAAAAAATAAAATAAAAGTAAATAAATTAAATATATTGGATTATTGAACTTAAGAATTGGCATATTTTCTCAATTACAAAATATGTCTTTAGCATTTCCACATTGGTTTTGACCCAAATTGCTTTCCTTTCCTGAGATAAACTGTGTTTTAGATGTTTTCAACATTTTTCTACACTATTACATTATCTTATGTATTTTATTTTTCATTATTTGTATGTCTGATCTCTTTATGCTTTATTTTGTATAATATGTGGTTTATATACTGGTAATCTAATTCTGTTTTCTCATGGTCTAATGCAAACTAAGTCCAAAGTAATTTTAATTTCCAATACTAATATTTTCCCTGACAATTTCAAGTGCCAATTTTGTAACATGCAGAAGATTAAAAAACTTACAATTTTGACATGATTTTATATTTATTTACCAAAGTGTTATATACCTAGTTTCCCTGTTATGCAGCTAGTTACTAAAGCTTAATTATGTTACTATAAACTATCCCTGCTTTCTACATACTCCCAACCCCACATATCAAAAATATAATGAATAATGTATTGATATCACTGTGAATTATGTAAATATTTTTCATTTTTATAATTACTTTTGTTTTCATAGTCAATGCCTTTTATTTTCACAGAATTTTATAAGCTGCAGTTATGTTATTTCCAGTTGCTCCAAACATTCATACAATATAGTAAATCACAATATGTTTTCCTTGTAATAACAAGAAGCCCCAGCATAATTTTGCTGCATTTTTCCTATACAAATTCTGTAACTCTAGCTAAATCAATTAAGTAACATATCTCAACTCCACATAAATCAGTTAAGTTACATATATCAACTTAGGCTCAGACCTGGAGATATATCTTGTTTTTTTGTCTGGAACATATATTTCAGTTTATTTTCTAAGACTGTGCTTTTTTTTTTACATAAAATAATTAATTCTCCTACTTTTCTAGATTGTTTGTAGGAGATATTTTTTCCCAGTTATCCAGGTCAGAGATTCTAGGTGCTTTTAAACTCCAACCTCCTATCTTTGTCCTTCCTTGCTCCCAAAAAATTAGTATGAGATTGGGCTGTTGCCTTGAGAGAGGTGAGCTAGAAGTCAGTCCCTCAGGGCACAGTTGGGGAGGTTGAAAATTTCAAATGTGTGTTCAAGTTCTTTTCTTCCTTGTAGAGATTCTAAGAGACAGAAGTTACCTACTTCCCATTCTGCCTTTTAGCAAAAATAGGGTCTGAAGCATGTGGCAATATTCTTGATCAGACTGCTCACATTCAAGTTGAGGAGCTAGCTTCTGAACATCAACAAGTTTAAAAGTTTCCTCTATGTTGTATATGCTCTGTGATACTCAGGGGTATGAATTCCCATCAACTGCTAAAGCAAAGTGATAACACCCAAACTGGACCTTAGGTGGAAGATATAAAATTTGAGATTTCCTCTGGATGCAAAAACTATATCCAGGGAGAGTCTGCAAATCTATATTTATTTCTAGGGCCAGGTAAGATGGTAGTATCAAAGTGGTCACTCTCTTGTTCAAGCAAACATAAGTTGCACATCCTCCTAATACCAGCTCAGGAAGACTTGTGGTCTGAAATTAACATTGAAGTAAACCAGGAGGAAGCCATGGAGAGTGCCATGCCACCATTATTGCTGACAGAGTCTTCTTATTTCAATTTTTAATGTTTTAGTAATCAATACATTTTCCAACATATGTTACTAATTATGAATTTCAGAAATTATAAACATAGTATGTCAAAAATCATCTTTGTCAGAGTTATAAATATGTTCAGTTTTACATTCTGAGAGGAACTAAAGAGGGAGGATAGTTAGTATTAACAGATGAAATTTTAAGTTAATTATTAAAAAATTATGGGAATAAATATCGCAAAGTACATGAAAATCTATAAAAGCAATTAAGTAACCTGCCAGTTTCAACATACAAAATTTTATGAGTGCTGCTTCCATTGTGATCACAGAGATCTTTATATTCAGACTGATGTGATAAAGTTAAAAACAATAGCAGGCAAAGAATTAACAAAGCAAAATATACTGAGAAGGAGGAAAATTTCAAAAAGAAATTTTGAATAATACATTTGTAAGTAAAGAAATTTTAAACGGATTAGACATTTCATTAAGCACTGAGTTATACTATTGATTATGTACTTACTACCCGCTCTTTTTCTTAATATTCTTGTAACCTGGTTGTATTCAAGTTAAGAAACTGTACTGTTATTTTTTTTCTCATGCTATATATATTCTTAAAGATATGATAAAAATTGGTTTTTAGAAAAGACATGTGATCAGAGTAATAATAGAAACATTTTATTTTCATAAATTGCTTAACAGAAATAGCTTTTTACTACTTTATTAGTTCCATTTAAATATTTCTCATTCAATTAATAAAATAAAGAATAGGTTTTTGTGATATTAGCAGGGCCAAGGATAATATTACAGAATATTTTTTCTCACTTAAAGAAACTTGTTTAGAATAATGCTTAATTGATACCTACCAAATTTTATGTTCCTTCCAAAAATCATTTTAAATGATATATGACATACATAAATTATGCATATATGTTTTATATAAACACAAGCATACATAGAGTTTGGGGGTACAACTTAGTGTTAGCCCTAGGTACAATCCACAGCACACTAAAAAAGGAAAAATAAAACTATATGTTTGTAAATAATATGTATTTATTCACATTTTATAAACAATCCCCAAACTTAGGAATCTAAAATAATAATGATCAACTCCCCATCATGATGTGGAGTGGCTGCAGAGTCCTCTGGTGTTCTTGCCTTAGTAAACTCCTAAGGTTGAAGTCAGCTTGCTGCTTGACTGGAGTTAGATGTTTAAGATTGATTCCCTGGCATGTCTTCAGCCTCAGGTAGAATAACTGGCCGCCATTCCCCATATGGTCCTTCATTCTGTGCATCGTTCCATCATGATTCTTTCAGATTTTACAAAGAACAAGAATGAAAGTGGAATGATCTGTTTTGACTGAGACTGAAAAACCACCTGAAATCATTTCACTACTTTTTATTGAGCGCATTTAGTCACAGAGACTGCATAGATTCCAAGGTGGGGAGATTGAATCTACTAATTGATGGAAGATTTAGGGAAAGAATGAGTATTACTTTTAATCAGCTATTATGTCTGATTTATATTATTTCTATAAGCTTTAATAAGTTGCAGTCAAAATATACATAATTAAAAGTAATTGTTTTTATACAACGCACCCACTATGGCACTGATTCAGTGCAATAATAAAAATTTGTGTCAGCAAATGCTTTTTATCATATATGGCTTTATGTTAACTATGCTAATTCAACATGATCCTCATGAACATAATTTTAATTGATCCTTGAAAAAATCATGTGCTATACTTATAATTGTATAGTATTTTGCTAATGCCATAAGCACTGTATCAGGAGAGAATAGTGTCCCATTAGTTGGGATTATCTATGCAAAAAAGCTTTGATAAATAAGTACTGCCTCAAATGAGTCTTTAAAAAAGTACAATGTATGCCTCTAGATATTTTTTTTGTAATCAATGTCAAATTCTAGGACTGATTTTGAAAATATTAATTCTTAAGTAGTAAAAGATTCTTTAATTATGTTCTTTTTATCAAATATACTGCTTAGCTAGCAAAGATGAAATAGATACAAATTTAAATATGTGTATGTGCATGTGTTATTGATGATGTCCAAATACACAGAATATTATTACCAAAATGCCTAAAAAATTAATACCAATATATGTAGATTGTTAAAATGATGGGCATTGAATGGTTGCTTGATTAATATAATTAATAAATCACATAATCTTTATTTTGTAGGTAGCAACTAGTATCATTTCACAAAGGTAAATAAAATATCATCTTATATGGATGCATTGTTTCTATTCTTGAACTAATTTGTAGGGGTCTAGCAAAAATAAATTATAATATATAAATAAATTCCATTTTAATTTGATAGAAGTAAAAGTAAATATGCAGGGATTTTGAAAACCACAGACCATGGCTCTTCTTTCTTTTATAAAATCATATAAATATGGACTTTTAGTGCTGTTTGATAATATTCAGAATTTAATCAATGTGCTGGATTAAAAAACAATAGCTTATTTTAAAAACATGTATTTTTTAATTATAGTTTTCTTTTTTAACTATATAAATTATAATTAATCCTAGTGGTCAAAGTCTATAATATAAAGCTATTAAAAGAAATGAGGTCAGGTGTGCATGCTGTAATTCCAGCAACATGGGAGGCTGAGGCAGGAGGGTTGAAAATTTAAAGCCAGCCTCAGCAATTTAGAGAAAACTTTACTCAAGATAAAAAATATTTAAAAAAGAAAGGGCTGGGAATGTTGCTCAATGGTTAAGCCCCTCTGGGTTCAATACTTGCTACAAAAAGAAAGAAAGAAAGAAAAAGAAAGGAAGGAAGGAAGGAAAGAAGGAAGAAAAAAGGCACAAATCCTTATCACCACCATTCATTTACTTGACATCATTTTTCAATTCATACATATAAAATACCATTAAACATTTATGGAGAAGGCAGCAAAAGGAAGAGATTTAAATGTTCAAATATAGAAGTAAGACACAAATTTTAGTTCTGTTTTTCAAAATTTTCCCAATTGTTGCTGTAAGGTAAGAATTTGCATTGATACTGATTAACGTGCAGCTATTTTAATGGTGACCTTTAAGACTCATATCCCATACTTTTATTTGGCATATATTTATTAAGTATTAAACGTGTTCAAGACCACATATTAGGCGTTGGAGATGGACGGATGACCAAGGAAGGGTCATGAGCTCAAAAAATTGATAACAGTGGGGGAGAGAGACAGGTGTACTTACAGTACATACTGTGTGTTTAAGGACATTACAAAGAGAAAATAACTGGAATCAAATCCCAGACATGAGAATCAACAACTGTGCTTGTTTGTACTCTCGGGTCTTTTTCTGCTTCTTCTGCTATCAGTTTTCAATTCCATCCCCACAACTCAGCAAGAGCATTAAGTTTTTTGAAGTGTGAAAATGTCATGGCACTTTAGGGGTTCATCACTTTTTTTAAAAGGAATTGTCTCCTTTCTAGCTTTTAGCATTATAACTTCTAAATATCAATAATATAAAACCAAAATTATCATGTCCTTAAGAAGTCTAAGCCTGACTTCTCTAACTTAGCCAATATTACTAATATAGAACCTCTTGACATGATGACATTTGCAAGCTGGTTATGCCAACTATTCAAAGAACACAACACTTTACGTATAATGGCATTCAAAAATTACTTGTTAGTGATATTCCCTTCTTATCAGGGAATATCAGTTTTCTCATACAAAAAAATAAATATATGCTTACCTTAAATGAATGAGTATTAAACTGTTTAATTGATTCAAAAATATATATTGAGTATTTATTACCTGCCAGTTGTTTCCATAGTCCCTGGAATTGAATGTTTCATAAAAATAGAAAAACATTTGTTCTCACAGACATGCCTTTTTCCAATTGTACTGCCATGATTCCTTTATGTAAGATTGCCAAGTTAAAAGCCACAAATTTAAAACTGATATGGACGCATGCTGCCATTTCCCCTACCTCACCTTTCCTGATATCCCCCAAAGGCTATTTCTTTTCTCTTTTTGTTTTTCATGGGGTAAGAACACTACTAGAGATTGATCTTCTTCACACATTTTTACCATATTGTTAACCATATTATTAAATTTAGGAACAATGTTGAATAAAAATAATTTATTTTATCTGAAGTCTTCTCCAGTCTTATGCAATCTGCTTAGAATTAACAAATGCCTAGGGTTTTGACTGTTAACCATAAGTTACCTTTCAAACATACAAATATATTTGTCAGGAAATAAGGTCTAGAGTCAAGATATCAAAATTCCAGTAAAGGGGCTGGATTAGTGGCTCAGCAGTTAACTTGACTAGTGCTTGACTAGTGTGAGCTAGCACCCAGGTTGGAGTCCCGGCACCACATACACAGTTACAGATCAGTAAAACAAACAACCAAACAAAAATGATGAAAAAAAGAAATAAAAATTGATTCTTTCACTCTCCTCTCTCTCTTACTTTCTCTCTCTCTTCAAAAAAAATGTGTCATATATAGAGAGATAGTAGGACAGGTACTAGCAGGGATAGAGGGATCCATAGGAGGTTTGTAGATATCGGAGAACTATGTAGAAAAATGATGGGAATATTAAAAAGTAACTGATAGAATTTTACAAATTACTATTTGATTGCTTGCTTAGTTCATAATTTTAAAAGTATAAATTTTATTCTCTAAGAAACTAAGGCATACATGCATGTATGTATCCCATACATAATATCACTATTATATTGCTTGCTAAATTGTATATATTAACCCTAATCTAATGTCAAAATCATTTTTAAAAATATTCTTCCTTCTCCTGTTTCTGTCTCCCTCCCTCTCTTCCTGTTTTCGAGATGTATTGTTATCAATGAAAGTAGTTCTATTAACAGAACCAGAGAATTCTAGGCTTGAGTATTTCCAAATTACTAATGAATTATTAGTTTATATTCATTACTACCTCTTTCTCAGTTTGTTTAAATTACTTTAAGCTTTGTTTATTTCCTTGAACATGTTATAGAATACCTGAATTTTTCTGCAGGTGATTAATTATCTCTTCAGAAATGAATGAGTAAATCATATTCACCAATGCCATTTATACACATTAGTGTTAGAGACAAAATAAAAATAAGGAGAAGATGAGGCACTTGAAATATCTGCAAGCACGAGCCTTGACTACTTACTTGAGGTCTTCATTTGTAGATAGTATTCTTATCCTGTGGAGCAGACTTAAAGAAAATATATAGCAATAATTAGATTAGGAATAAATCAAGGAGAGCAAAATCAGCTAGCAGCCTTGAATATGCAAGACTGAATATGTGCAGGTTCAGTTTCAATAGATGGATTTTTAAATTCAATAAGAACAGTGTTTGAGTCCTAGCATAACTACAAATTATCTCTTGGCTGTTTGCATAATTTGATAATAAGTTTGAATTGCTAAGTCTTCATCTTTAAATGAGTCCTTTACAATTAAAGTTAAGACAGAAATTTTAAATTAGCAAATAAGATATTTAGGGACAAGCATAGCTCTTAGAACACAGTATGTAATGAATGTTAGATATAATTTTAACTAGTTGTAGGAAACTTATTCAGAATAATTTCAACATGGATAATAGCTGTTTGGTTTCCAAAAATAGAGGGTATATTAGTCAGCATTTTGTTACTGTGACAAAAATACTTGAACAGAACATCCTAGAGGAGGAACAGTATATTTTGGCTCACAGTTTCAGAGTTTTCAGTCCGTGGTTGCCCAACTCCACAGCCTGTGGTGCGTTAAAAATAATGGACAGTTTGGTGAAGGAAAGTTGCTTAACTCATGACAGCCAGGAAGCAAAGAGAGCCAGACACCAGGGACAAAATGTAAACCTCAAAGACTGCCCCCAATTACCTACTTCCTCTATCCATGTCCCACCTACCTGAACTTACCACTCAGTTAGTTCATTCAAATTATTAATCCGTCAAATGGATTAACCCACAGATTAGATCATAACTCTTATGATCTAATGGTCTCACCTCTAAATATTCCTATATTATCAGAAGCATTTAAGACACACCTCCTATCCAAACCTTAACAGTGGTCATACTACTTTCAAAAGCAAGAGCTTCACTTTCAAATTACTGTGCATGGTATATCTTTCTTTACAGATAAAATAATGAATGTAGTTTTGCCTGAGTAAAATTGATATGCAAGTTAAATTCAAAATTTCCTTGATTGATTGTGTGTGTGTGTGTGTGTGCATGTGTGAATTTCCTCTTAGAAATTTCATTTTTCTCACTTTCTCTCAAAACTGAAATTCTCCCAGGGTTTTTCATTCTGCCACAGAAAATGATCAGCTATTTTAGTCAGCTTTTTTGCTTCTGTGACTCAAAGAGGAAAAGTTTACTTGGGGGCTTGCAGTTTCAGACATCTCAATCCACAGGAGGCTGCTCCGTTCCTCAAGGATGGAGGTGAGGCAGAGTATCATGGTGGCAGGCAGACTCTACAGAGCATAGAGCTTAAGGCATGGCAACAGGATACAGAGCAGAGAAACTCCATGCCAGATACAGAATAAATACTCCAAAGGACAGCCCACAGTGACCCACCTCCTCCAGGCACCCCTTACCAGCCTACAGTTGCCAATTAATCCCTAGAAGGGGATTAATTCACTGATTTGGTTAAGGCTTTTCTAACCCAATCATTTCATCTCAGCCTTCCCAAACTGTTACACGTGAAGTTTTGGGGTACAGCACACATTCAAACATAACATGAGCCAAAATGAAATTTTTTATAAGTATCAAGAAAACCAACAATAGATTATGATAGTTCATCACGAATCACCTCTGGAAAATAATAAATATAGAGAGCATTCCATGTTAGAATGTATGAAATGAGATTTATTTCAACCCAATTAGATTGACTCAACTATTTTACTTTTCATGTAAATTCGTATTATAATCATCATAGACTGATGAGAACACCTTTTGCTTTAGAAGTTGTGCCACAAACCTTTATGTAGACATCTTACAAAAATGAGGTCAAACTGGAATGCAATATGGAAGGGATGTATTTACTCCTATTTAAACTCCATTTTCAGAATGAACAATGGGGAGGAGTCTGTGTATCCTTGGTGTTGCCCCTTTAATCAGAGCCAGAGTGCAGGCTTTCAGCAACAGTCAGATGTCAGGCCTCATCTTCCTTTCTTCCAGGTACATGAATTCCATGACAATTACTTATTATAGAAAAGAGTAAGAATACATACAAATGTGTTTAAAAAAGACTATTCTGTTTTCTTAATAAAAAGAAATTATAAGGCAATTCTAGAGTCAGCTATTTCCACTGAGTTCAAAAGAGAAAAAAGCATTTCAGAAGTTTGCAGTGAATCATCTCTAGTAAAAGAACAACTAATTTCATTTTTCACAGTTCTTTCTAGCTGTGCAACTAAAATTGCCTTGTGTAAATTAGTATGAGACTTTTGTGGGGAGAAGCACAGCTTGAGGTTGTAGAAAACCTCTAACACTTATGTCTTATCAGCAATATGCTTTTCTGTTTTGTGATCACAAGTTTTCCCTCTTTCTCCCTTTCACTGAAAAGTCCTGCTGTTTTTTTCCCCACGTATAGCAAGTGTTATGTCCCCCTGGGTTCCAGTGCTCAACATACTGACACACACTTAGTTCTCTTCCCTTGATGGTGATTTAGACTGAAGTGAGTTTATTGGATTTTTTTCCCAAACCTTGCTTGCATAATATGTTGAACATTTTAACACAGCAGTATAATTAACATCTGTTTAAAAAATACTGAGTAATGTGAGAAAACAAAATGTTTTTTAACTATCACAAAATTCGTTGATAATAAATGGGAATCAAACCTCATTTTATTTTCAGAAACTGTAGTTTTATGATTAGAGTATAAATAAAATAATTGTTCTTCTCTAAAGTATATACTTAAATATATTATCTATAATTTAAAAGACATTCTAATTAAGCTTAATATATTATAATTTTCTTTAATGTAACTATTACTAATATATTATTATTTAAAATATTTATGTAGTTTTCCTACAATATCACTTACACATGTTGATATGTCTTACTAAAATGCTTTAAATAAGCTGAATTGTCTCAGTCTGTAGCTAAAAACCAATTGTGACACAAGTTCATAAGTAGTTTACACTGTTAAAAAGCCTGCTAAAGTTAGTAAATGTCAAGCATGTTTTTTACACAGCGTATTTTCTTAATGTCGAATATTTTTATTGCTTTTAAAAATTTAAAATATTAATATACCTTTTCATTTTCCATACTAACTGACACAAATTAACCTTTATTCAAAAATGGAAAATTATTTGCAAAAATTGAATGATTATTTAAATTCTATACTGTAGTTAAATTTGGTGATTATACAATTGTGCAGATAAGTACTCAATAGACGGCTTATACTCCATAGCGGCCCTACAAGATCTGAAAAATATAAAACATTTTATAGAATCAAACTTAGCAACTAAATTATGTAAACTGAATATTTATCATGCATGATGTAAATTAAAAGTGGGTTTTTGTTAATAATCTCAAATATGATTTCGGGTAAGATGGTCAGTGTTTCGTGATGTTTTACTGATTTTTGGTCATCTTCCCACAAGAAAAGCCACAGTCAAAAATTTGTTTTTCGTTAAAATGCGGTGTTGTTTGAAGAGACATTCTGAATCACTATGTTTGTGATGTGGAGATTGAGGTTTAATGGACTTTACCTGTAAGAGTTAGAGCTGTGACTCTAGATAAGGATGGGTAAAGAGTGGTGGCTAAGATGAGGGAGACAGGTAACTGACTGGAATCAGATCCCACCTTCATTGCTGATAAGATGTGTATCCCGAGGAATATGGCTGAGCACAGGTGCAAAGCATATCTGCCTCATGAAGATTTTATAAGGTTTACCAAAGTCTATAACATGAGCAATGTGTATTATGCAACTTTAAGCAGTGATTGCTATTACAAATATTCCTTTTGAACCAAAAGAGCACTTTTGCTGCATTTTTGTTTAACACATATTTCCTTTTGAATGAATTTGAAATTTGATTTATTTACTTAAGCCAGAAAACTACACTGACAGCAAAATCTAGCCCACTGTCCACATTTGGAAATGAAGTTTTATTTGATCACAGCTTGTGCCCACTCATTTAGATATTGTCTTTGCTTTTTTTTTTTCTGTAACAGAGGAAATGAGAAGTTGCTACAGAGATTATTGGGTCAAATTTTCATTTTTAACTATTTGGCCCTTTATTTATAAACTTAGTTGATCCCTAATGGGAACAAAAATTCTCAGAATCTCTAAGTAAGAGGTATATTACTTAAATGACTGTACAATATGCTAAATGTAAACAAACTTTATGTTCAAAACACAGTTTCAGTTCTTTAAGGATCACAAAGGCTGCAATGATCAATAACATGTATTTATGATTTTTTAAGACATTTTGATTCCTTCCTTTTTGGCAGTATCCCTCCTTCCTTCTTTCCTTCCTTTCCTTCATTTGAGAGTATTTTATTTTGTTATTTTAATTTAATTTTTGGCCATGATACAGTTTAAATCCAGGGCCTCATTCCTTCTAAACACTTACTTTACCACCAACTTTCCTTCCTTACTACTTAATTTATTCAATTATATATGTGTATGTGTGTGTATGTATATATGTGTCTGTCATGCTAGTATTGAACCCAGGGACACTTTGTCACTGAGCTCCAATTTCAGCCTTTCTTTTTTTTCTTTTCTTTTTTTTTAAGACAGGGTTTGCTCCCAATTGCCGAAGCTGGCCTTGATTTTGCTATCCTTGTACCTCATCCTTCCAATTAGCTGGGATTATAGGAATGCACTATCATGTCTAGCTCCTTGATTTTTTTTTAAGAGATAGGGACAGTGAAAGAGAGAGAGAGAGAGAATGAATTTTATTTAGTTTTTCATGTGGCTTTCATTGTTCCTACACTCTGTTGTATATGTGGTGCTGGGGTTTGAAACCACGTCCTCAAGCATGCCAGGCAACAGCACTAACCACTGAACAAGTGCTCCTGCACCTGACTCTTTGATTTTTAAAAATTATTACTTTTAAGAACATGCCTTGTTAATATTTCATGTTATTAAATATGTAACTTCATTGTGGACAGATAGATAGAAATGTTTGGATGTTAAGATGTGACATGTTCCTTAGTAGATGTGTGATTGGGATATGTCATCAGTCTTCTAAAATTTCACTTCCTAATCTGTAAAAGAATCTAATAAAATACCAAGGAAATAGTAGAAATAGTAGAGCATGTTAATTTTGTTTCCATGGCAATCTATTTAATCATACTGTCACTCAGGGTTGTATAGTGCAGAAGCATATATCTAATCAAGGCAAAAGCACATACAGCCAAAAGCATTAAAGTATGTGGAGCATCATTATGGAAGGTAATATTTAATTTAGGGCCTGCCTTAATGGATCAAGGAATACCTAGGGAACTGGCAAGGTATCATTACTGGTTATGTTTGAGAGGGTATTTCCAGAAGAAATTACATTATCAATGAAACAAGCTTAGTTGTAATTAAGTGAATATAGAATAATAAGATATTTTAATATATTTGATATTTTTATACTAGGGATTCCACATTTGTTTAAAGAATCATTAACATAGGTCACATATCATTTAACATTTAATTAAGTCTTCTAATCTTAAGGAATACTACATTCACATACCATCCTCTGTTTCTACAAAATCAAGCTTTCTATTATTAAATGATATACTTGCATATTCTACTTAATTTGCAAATTAGTATCCTTTGGGAATGTTCCAAACCAACAGGTATTATTATTTAAATAACACTTTGGACCAAAAACACAAATTCTTCCAGTTTGGGCCTTTTGAACTACAAGTTCCCATTACTGACAATTTTCCACATTTAAGTATTTGGCAAATGAAGAAATCTATCTACCTAGAATAAACCCTTAGACTTTTGGACTTATCACCTTCTTGATACCTTGTGAATGTATACTATTTTTGTCAGCATTTTCTTTTGCTGACACTGACTGACCTGACAAGAAAATTTTAGGAGGAAAAGGTTTATTTAGGGTGTCAAGGTTTCAGAAGTCTCAGTCCACAGAAGGCAGGCTCCATTCCTCAGGGCTCCAGGTGAGGCTGTATAGTATGGTGGAAGAGTGTGGCAATGGGAGAAGAGAGCTCAAGGTGTCAATTCAAGAAGCAGAGCAGAGAAACTCCGCACCAGATATAGAATACATACCCAAAATTTAAGTCCCCAATGACCCATCTGCTCAAGCCACACCCTACCAGCCAACAGTCACCAGTTAACCCCTACAAGAAGATTAACTCACTGATTCGGTAAAGGCTTTTCTAACCCAATCATTTCAACTCAGCCTTCCTGAATTGACACATGTGAGATTTGGGGGGACACCTCTCATTCAAACCATAATATATACCCCTTTTGAAAATAAGTTACAAGTTTTTCATTGGGTTCGTATCTAAACGACACATATGTCCCTGGTATACATAATGACTCTCCAGCCTGTAGTCCCACGTTGAGGTGGGGTTAAATCAATTGAGTTGCTAAACTGGTGGTAGGGTCCCAGGAATCTTCATTTGCCAAGTGGAAATTTCAAATGATAAAGAGTGTTCTCAGAGACATCTTGTTCTAAAATGAAAAAGTAGCAGGTACCTCTTAGTGTTAAATGTGACCCCCATTCCAACACTAAAAGAAAATACACTGACTCAATTCATCAAGATTCCTCTAAACATGTACATTTGTTTTCACCAATGGAATCAGAATTAAACTGAATCCCAGTGATAAACTTGGCTGTTGCTCACTTTTTATCTCAGTTCTAGCTATGTCAAATTGAAAACACAGGTGATCACTATATTTATTAGGAAAAAATCAAGATCATGCTGTTAACTTTGTTCAATACTTTCTTTGATGTATCTGTCATATATTTCCTGAATTTAAGGTATTGTCAATGACCTAGATATTTAATCTGTAACTTAGAAAACTACAGAATGGCTGAATAAACATCATTCTTTAGAGTCATGAACTGTTCAAAGTGCTCATGTATATTGATCACATTGTCTAGGTCACTTTTGTAGAGTTACATGGAAAGGGATCATTTCCTGATGAGATCTGATGAAATCAAGATGACTGAGTTTAAATTTTGCAAAATATATACGACTCTATAATCACACTAGACATAACAACACATTAATCATCTCAATGAACCATAAGGCACAGTGTAAAAAGCTCCATGTTTGTGATGTAGACATTAGGATTGTACGTTAGACTTGTAAATCCTTCCAAAACCAATCTTGTTTTCCTGACAAGAGAGACCATTCTGCATGATGCACATCTGTACCCACTCCTGTAAGGCATGAAATCAACCTTTTAATTCCCTCTCTTAGGGATGTTGGTGGAAACTTAAGATTGTTGGTATTATTTCTGTTTAAGTTTGATCCGACAACTAAAAAACGATGATCCTTAAAACTAAGTGGCATGTTTTTAACTTTCTGGCCTGTTCTTGGTCTGATGATGATTTATATTTTATTGCAAATATCATTCAATAAGGAATGACAATCAAGATATTTAATAGATCTTTTGAAACTCCTTTTATCTTTGAGCATCTGAATTTTTCTAACCATTAAAATTACTTCTTTAAATGTACATGCAAAATGATGATTGATTCTTCCTCTTAGCTCCATAAAGCATTTTCAGGAACTTTGACTATTCAAAGCTTCTATGTCAAAAAGGCATCATCTCTTTTAGGGTACTTCATCTTGCAAAGCAATTCTCTATAGCATTTGTCTGTATCTCATGACATTAATTCTGGCTTAGCTATTGAGATTTTTTGATTTGATTGACTTGTTCCTAGATAACAATGGTAGTAAGTACATCATTGAATGCACTGTAACATATGGAATTTAATAGATCGCGGCAATTTTGTAAAGATGTCATTCCTTTATTCTACCCTATAATTTTCTACAAAGTCTAGTTAAGAGCAGGCAAAGATTGAGAAAGGAAATGTAGTCATAGCTGCTGGAATTGAAAGCATCAATTATGCAGTGGTCAAAAGACAACAACATTCTCAGCACCTGGGGAGTTAACAACTTAGACCTCAGGAGGTATGTGAGAGGGAGAGACATTAATATTCATCTCCTAAAATCACCTGTGGAGTCTTTCTCAAAAAGGAAGTACTCCAGTGAGAATTTTCCAAATATTTTTCAAGTACCTTATATTCAATTGTTAACTTCAGAGGTCCCCTTAGGATGAGAAGAGGCTTTTGTTGAGCCTACATTAGCTATATGCAACTGCCTCTAACACTGGCCTCCAGCTGTCCCTTTCTCAGACACTGGCCCATCATAAATGTCCAGTACTCTAAATACCATCTGAGTCACCATCCTGCAGAACCCTACCCAAAATAGGTAATTTTAAACCAGAAATAAAACAGTATTTACACTAGTGGCTTCACCTCAATTAAAAATACTTTTGGGAGCTAGAAAGTGAGCACAGAAAAATAATATGAGATGCTGGAAGGAGCCAGGTATGGTCACATATGCTTGTCATCTCAGCAATTTGGGAGACTGAAGCAGAAGGATGGCAAGTTCAAGGCCAGTTTGCAGTAACTTAGTGAAACTCTCAACAACTTAGGGAGACTCGCTCTCAAATTTAAAAGAAAATGGCCTGGGGATGTAGCATAGTGGTAGGGTATGCTCCTGTGTTCAGTGTTCAGTACAAAAATAAAAATAAAGAAGATACAAGAAGAAATGGCGATACTGTAGCAAACACGGGTAAATGAAAGCAATGGCTGCATGTTTTAGTTCTAATATTAATGATGGTCATTTTGATAATTAAAGTAAATGAGATAAGACTGCATTGTGAAATTAGGCATCATCCACATGATTGGAACATCATGTATCTGTCTCCACTGGCAGAGCCAATATAAGATTGCAGCTCCTCCTGCTACCCCAAGTCACAGGTATTGACCAAAAGTGTGGGGTACTGACCTAGGATGATCCAAGAAGAGCCTTTTGGGAATGTTTGCCCTTGGAGATGGTGGAAGAAATCACCATATTATTTTTGTGTTGCTTCTTGTTTATTACTTGTTTCAATGAAGTATTTTTTTTTTTTTTGAGAGAAGGACAGAGAGACAGAGAGAGAGAGAGAATCAAATTCTAACTAGTTTCTCATGTGGCTTTTGTTATTCTGACACATCATTGTGTACATGGTGCTAGGGTTTTGAACTTGACACCTTGCACATGCCAGGAAGGTGCCGCAATTGTTGAATCACTGCTTCAGCCCTTCAATAATGGTTATTTAATATGATCCAAAGAATGTAGGCATATGGCTTTTACATCCTTCATTGAAATTAAGAGAATAACCTATTTAATAAAGTTTCAAGTAAGATTTGTACAGCCTCATTTGTAAATGGATCTTTTCACAATTCCTTTATGCATTTTTCCTCACTTTATCATCATATTACAATTGCACAAATAAAAAAAGAACTTATTTTCCTTAAAAAGATGTATAATGGACACTGCAAAGAATGGCTTGCTTTATCCCCCAATTATGGTTTGCTACAAATGAGAGTCCTAAGACCTTCTCCTTGTAAGCCAAGATGGCATTTCAGCAATTTGTAACTTATTCTTCTGTAATTGTATTAATGCCTTAAGACAACTGGGAAGGATAGTATAGAACTTCAGGGGAAAAGTCATCTGCTATCTACATTAGATCCTAATGTTTGGCCTAGGATATTGGAGGCATATTGAATTAATACTGCTTGTTGATAATATCCATTGACTTGGAATCCTTTTAATAGCAGACTTCTTTGAATATTGTGTGAGAATAATCAATTAATTTTGACTCTGGCCACTATTAATCAGATTACTAGAGTGGTGCTCTTGTGGGCAAATTCATCAGAAACCAACCTAGTGTAGAAATGAAAGGGAATATTTTTGAGACACAGTTCTTTTTTTTTTTTTTTAAACAACTTTATTTAGTTTTCACATGGCCTTAGTTGCTCCAACACTTAGTTGTGTATGTGGTGCTGGGGTTTGAACCCGGGTCCTCGTGCTTGCCAGGCAAGCGCTAAAACTGCTGAGCCACCGCTCCAGCCCCGAGATACAGTTCTTAATGAATATCTCTTGTTTCTGCACATTAGTCACTGATTAACTTTTCTTCCAGACAATCAGTTTAAAAAGTTTTATACAGCAAGTACCCATGAAGACAACCGATTATGTCTCCCTCTGGGGCAAAAGGTACACATGCCTATTGCTCACTATAAAGTATTTGTATTTTTCTTTTTCATCTGTTTTAGCATAACTTAATATATTTAAAGATATCACCTGATCCTTTTGCTAGGTGAAGCAGAGCTTGCAGAAACAACAAAAATACTAGTATTATGACTGCTATTAACATTGTAGAAAAAAATCTGTGTTTCTCTGAACTAACAATCTCCTATTCTCTGCCAGCACCCTGAATCCATAAAAATACTTTGACAACTTAACAGTTAGGTAAAATTGAAAATACTCTGCAGTTCTTCCCAACATTTGATGGATGACTTGTAGAGAAAGCACAAAAAAATTTTGATATATAATCACATACAATTTTTTAAAATACTCAAAAAAATTATAAAATTCAGTAGCCAATTTATCAAAATGCATTGTATAGGTAGCAAATAAGCACTTCAAATGAATCTTAATGTCACTAATCACTAAGACATCACTTAAAACCACAAATATTTGAAGTTCCAAAAAAAAAAAAAGCCTTGATTATTTCAAGTGTTAGGATGGATATGGAGAAACAAAGTTTTATGTACTGCTGCTGTGTAAAAAGGTATAGCCAGTGGGGAGAACAGGTTAGTTTCTTTAAAACAGTAACTTATGTCTACTACATGTTCAAGGCCTTCCTCTAGAATTATTTGCTGAAGGTAACTGAAAGAATATGACAGCATAAAGAATGGTAAAAGAATCTTCACAACAGTTTCCTTGAATGCCCCCAAAGCTAAATATCCATTAAGAGAGAAACAAATAAATTTTATCATTTTTATAAAATGGCATGATATAAAGTAATAATAGAAAATTAAACTCAAAAATTGAAAAATTTTAATGCTGAGATTCAGGTACAAAGGCATACAATATGGTAAGTTTTGGTATACACACACATGTACATGTCAAAATACATCAAATTTACCAGACACTGGACAGATAGACATAAATGTATCGGATTATACATTTTAAATATGTGTAATTTATTATATGGCTATTGTATTTCAGGAAAACTGTTTTAAACTTAGTTTCACTTTTTATATTATTTTCCAAGAAAGTTATTGTTTCCTATGTACCACACATTTTCATGTCCATTGATTAGTTAATTACATATTCAAAGTTGTTTATAAGAGCACCAAACCCTATATATCACAGCATAGTTTTTAACAAAGACTTATAGGGTTGTTCTTTTGTTTTTGTTTTATTTTTGTATCATCTCTACCTTGTCCTTGTTGAAATGTCATGTACTTTACAATTTATTTTTCCAATTTAACCACTGTGAAATTAAGTGTTTCTTTTAAATCTGCTATCCTCAAATCATAAAATGTCATAATATATAGTCCACACTGTCCCTAGATGAACTCTTATAGTTTAGGTTTCTAATAATGCTCCCCTATATACTCTATATCTAGCTCAAAACTCTAATCCATTTAATTACTCACATTTAAAATCTTTAGTTTTAATATTATGACCATATCTAGTGGGGTTTTTAAATAATAATGTAATTTTATAATAATGTATCCAAGAAGTCACTTCATTATCTTTCAAAATAGACTTCTTGCTGTTTCCAGTTTTCGGGAAGAGCATTTTTCTTAGGACATAAAGTGCTTTACATTTTGATGAGGAGTTTGTAGGAAGGCCATGTTGGGATTATGTCCACCATCCAATTCATTCTTTAAAGCTCAGAAGTTTTCTTTGTATATCATGCTAGTGTTTATTTCATTACTACCTATGTTTTTTTTTCAAAGAGGCAATTGTCTTATCATTAATGTGTTATACCAAATTGGTCTTAATTGGAATGCTTATTCTTAATGACTAACTTTTGCTCTCTTATAATATAAAAGTGTTCTGATAAGTTGAAATCTTCTGTAGAAGTTCCAGGAAACTGCTGAGGACTGTTCCACTTAAGTAGCAAGTATGCTCAGCTTGACTAGTTCCCAATACATATGTGGAAAAGAGTCTTGGCTGAATCTATTAAAACATACCATTATCTTTCATATTTTATTTTTTAATATCAGATATTTTGTTGCACATCTTGTAGCACTGACTATATCAGGGAAATTGCCTTGTCTAATCCTATTATTAGTCTACAATTATTCTCTTTAAAACACTGGCAGTTCTTTGTTGGCCAGATAGGATTGTTAAAAATGGAATTAATGTTCACCATTTTTCCTCCTTCATCCATTGTGATGGTATTAGAATCATGTTATCCTAATGTGTCACTTTGGGTTTCTCTGAGTTAACTCTGTCTGATAGTAAACAGCAATCTGCCCCTGGCTTTCCTGGAATTCTGTGTTATTTAAGATTCATTATAATTCTATTTTTTTTCCTTTTCTATAGAGGAAAAGGTACAGTGAGAGAGAGAAAGAGAAAATTAATTTTATTTAATTTTTCACTTGACTTTCGTTACTCCGACACTCCGTTGTGTACAGGGTGCTGTGGTTTGAACCTGTGCATTCCAGGTAAGCACTGAAACTGCTTAGCCACAAGTCCAACTCCTCATTATAGTTCTAGAGGATGGCTTAAACAATTTCAAAGAACTCCAGTCAGTGTGACTCATCAAAACTGGCCAAAAGATAGATTTGGTTAAGAACATTTCTGATCTGAGAATGTAAGAGGAAAAACCTCACCTCTTTGTATACTATGGATCTCAGTTATGAAATAGGGTAAATTATTTCAATCAGGCTATTTTCTCCAGTTTTATTTTTAATTCATTGTCACTGTATCACTTTGGAGGTAAGAGAACATTATCACATAGACCCCAAACATTCTTATTAGGTCTTTTAACGTTTTTTTAAATCATTCACTAACCCTCATTTGTAGAACATTATAGTAAGGTAATATACAATTAGAAAAAAAGCATTGTATACCACTCCTGAGCCACTGATCAATGACATTACATGCATCCTTCCTTTATCCTCCACTTGGGTTGTGTGAGCGCATTCTAGCAGTGTGATCAATCTTTTCACTTTTGTACTTGTACATGTGAAGTAAAGTAAACGCCTCCTTTGCTCACTGCAACTAATTAGCTGTCATACAGTATGGAAGTTTGTTTTCATAAAAATTTGCAGCCATTTGATTTGATTACTGGCCATTGAGTCAAAATTTCTCTCATTGTTTGCAGTATTTAGCAGTTTCAATAATCAGTGCTTTTCTTCCAGATCTTTTTTTTTTTAATTTTTTTCCTAAAACTCCTCACCGTCAGAAGTTCAAAAGATTTCTACATGCTTCTGGGTACTGTGTTCCAACCTTCTCCATAGAGTGCTGTCAGGATATTGTCATCACTTGTTCATAGGTTTTACATACCTGTATGTTTTTTTCAGGTAACAAGTGATCAGTCGCTTTGTTTATGTCAGCTAATTGATTCAGTCACCAGATAAAGAGATATTATCTTTCTGCCTATATTTGAATTTCCATCAAAAAAATTGCATTTTAATTTGTTTTGGCAAAGACATATAGAAAAAAAATAATGCCTCATTTCCTAAACTTGAATATCATCATGTATCAAATTAAAAATCTATTTTGATTACATTTTATTTAATTTTATTAATAGGACATAGACCTTCTGGTCTATCTCAAACCTGAAATTAACAACTATCTTCATATCAATTCTAATTGTGTCTGTTGTCCCTTCCTATTTTTTCTGATAAATCTCTTAGATATTATATTATCATGTGCAAGTACTCTTCCAAAGAGCAACATCCCAGACCCTTCAAGAGTGCTTTTCACAAACACAAAGAGGTTCATTGTGTGTTCATTTTCAGTTGATTTTACTTACTGATAATATACTTCATTTTTTCCTGATTTACTTGTTGTTTGGGCTTGAAATGAAATTATGAGTTTTAAATTATATATATTCTTTGAAAATATCATTCCATGATCATCTTAAGTGTAATGAAAGAGCAAATAATTTATCTTAAATAATACCCCAATTCCTGTCCATCTGTCTAGCTCCCAGCCCTTCTACCTTTGGAAAACAAACATATACTTTCTAAAGAATCCCTAAAATTTTTAAATTAGTTTCTCAGATTCCTCCACAATCCTTTTTTTCTAAATTACCTTTTTGTAGTTCATGAAAGGCAGTTAGTAATTCATGTTGTTTTTTTTGTCAGAAAACATTACTTCATTAAAATATCTAAAATACATGTGGCACAATGTTGTATTGGTTTAGACTTAGGATTGCATATTTAGGTAGCTAATTTTATTTTATTTTAATTTTATTTATGTTCATTGAAATGAAAATATGAAAAGAACTATGCCAAGAAGAATGGGAAATATTATGAATATTTTTATGTGAGAGAAATACTAAACTATTAATCAACATTTTATCTAGGTATGGAAGGCAATAAAGTGATATTTATATATATTGCCTTACTTACATTACAAAATAAACTTAGAAAGGTGCTTCCTGTACCACTAATCACTTAACAGGAAATACTGGAAGTCAGAATTAACTGTTTTAGACATATATAATCTAAGATGAATTTTGAATATTAAAGATATGACTTTTGACAGTTAATTGTAATGTAGTAGAAAATTCTAAAATGGATAAATGTCATGGATGCAGATATTCTTGGATTATTTCCCTATAAATTATACCTGAAGTTTCCAAGGATATGTTATACAGTGAACAAACAAGTATAATGTTTGCCAGTTAAAAGAGTGATTTGGGGTATACGGTTTTATGATTTCTCTGAGTTCAAATTAGTGAAATTGCCCTACTTTGTCTATTAGCTTATTTAGATGTATATTTCACTACATAGTTAGCCTAGTTCCCTCTTGAGAATTTCTTCCTTCAATGTTTGTGGTTTGGGGAAAATTGTCTTTAGACGTTTTCTCCCTTCAACTCTTTTTTCCCCTCTTTATTCTGTTGTGTATTTTGTATCCTTTCATCTAATTAAAATTGAACAAATGATTTTCTACTTTTGCTTGCTTCTTTTCCCAAAATTTTCTTTGCAAGGCTTTCTCTAATATTTCATACAGCTCACTCCAATTCTGCACAGAAGTATATGGGCAAATATCTCAGCTTGTATCAAAATAGAAATTCTATTTTCTCTGTTTTCTCATGTATACCTCCCTTTTAAAAATTTCAGGAGCAAATCTGATTTTAGTAAAAAATGTATATATTCCATCTGCCAAAAATGTTTCAGTCTCCTACACTATCATCCCAATTTGCTAACAATTAATAAATAATAACAGGTATACCAAGGATAATATGTAAATATATTTTGGTAGCCGAATGAATGAGAAAAAGTGAAGGTACTTAAATGTACTACTCAGTAACTTAAGAAAACATCACATCTATGGCTTTAATTTATAGTGCATTATATACCATGGTATATAGTAATTTCAAATTTAAAAATCAATGAAGTTATTTCCTATTTTTAACAAGAGACGGTGATAACTAATTATCCCCTGGCCTGTTTTTAATTTTTAATTTAGATTCATAGAATATTGAGAATATTTCAATATAGAGATAGAACTTTGAATTATTTTTTTCTACTTAATATTTTGGGGCACACCAAACAAAATCCTAAGTTTGGGAGACATTTTCATTAAAATCATATTTAATATCCTTCCAGTAATACCATGAAAATTAAATATATTATGTATCATCATAGTTTTCCCATTATCAATAAGTAACATGACATCAACAGTAGATATTTACCTTTATCACTTTGTTAAGATTGGAACAACAAAAGGAGTGGAAATTTCTCAACAGTTAATATTTCACTAGGTGACTGTATGAAATAAAGATGTTTTATCCAAGCTTCCCTGGGCAAGGGACAGATGATTTTTATCACAGATATTTGTGTTAGGTATGTATGTTCCCATGTTAGTTATTTCTTTCCTGAGAATTTTATATGCCTTTCTTTGGTTTCAATATCTGAACTGCTAACTTTTCCTTATTACTCATTAAGTATGTATTCAGCCAAAATCTGTATCTTTAATACACTTAGTTTCTAGTCACTTCTTGGTTCAGAGTTCAATGTGTAGCCTGAATTTTACTTCTGAAGTTATTAAAGTATACAAAAAAATTTAGAAAATCTGGTGTTTGTGTACACTATTTTGGGGGTGCTAGATAATACTAACATGGACTTGGTCTTAGGAACCAAAGAATTTGTGCATCCACCTTCATACCATGTCTTCACTGTCTAAGAATTCAATTGATTACTGAGCTACTTGTACTCAATCAGCATAGACTTCATTATATGATCAAGACCACAATAGGTTAGGCAACTAAAAATCTACTTACATCACTGATATCCCTCCTGAGAAAGACGATTCTTATCACACTGAAGCACTTCCTAGGAATGGTATATAAGTAGACCTTGTAGCTAGCTAATCCTGCACATATATACTAATTGGTGAGTATCACAAGGAAGGTGTATACTTGAAAACTGCCTTACTTTACTAAAACAACGATAAAGTTCATATTTTAAGCTCATCCCCACATGCTTACTCTTTAAATCCACTTGTTCATCTCCTTACCACTAATATTGCAATTTGGAATAAATAATATAACCATTGTGGGTGTGAACCTGCATCATTACACTGTAACCTCTGAGCCACTGCTCCAGCCCCTAGAGAATTTTTGTATGGTTTTTTTGTTGTTGTTGTTGTTGTTTAAGAGAGAAGGACAATGTGAGAAAGAGAGTGACAGAATCAATTTTTATTGAGTTTTTTATATGATTTTCATTGCTCCAACACTTGGTTGTATATGTGGGTGCTGGGGTTTGAACTCATGTAGTTGCACATGCCGGGCAAGCACCGTAACCACCGAGTCACCACTCCAGCCCCTAGAGAATGTTTTAACTGAAATCTACTTAGCAAATTGTGTTTCTGATAAGTACGCTGTTCGTTCTGTTGAACAAGGCTTTTCCTGATTCGATTCCATGCCCAGATGAACAATCTATTCACAAGCTTTACCCTAGATTAACAGTGAAGCTGCAGAATTATTTCTTGTTCTTTTTTCTTTCCCAGTCTCTACCAACTAACTACCTTTAAAATAATTCATTAAACCACTTGAATTTAGATCACTAACTATACAAATTTATATCTAAATACATTTTTCTATTATGATTTTGTGACACAAATACTGGGTGGGAATCTAGAATTGCATATTATAAATCATTTTACAGTAAATTTTTGTTTTGCAATTGGAATTTTTATTAAGAAAACTTTTTTCAAGGTAGCACCATCATAAGATATTTAGACAATAGTTTAAACAAAAAAAGAATGAACTTATGTTCCTATTGTATCAAATTCCTTGAACTCACACAGAAATTTGTATATATATATATGTATATACATATATATATAAATTTGTGTTGACCCTTTCCCCAAGCTAGATAAAATATGCATATATATTTTTATTTTATATATATATATATATATATATATAAAGTAGAAAAGAGAGAAAAAATCAAAGTTCTTTAAACTCTACAGAAAAGTTCTCAGCATATAATTTATGTACCTTCAATGCAGGAGCATATTAAACCTGTACTGTCTTTGATCTTCCACACATTGATTCTGAGTATTTTCTATGTTGAAAAATTTAATAGGGCCGATCACTTTTAAGTTGAAAACAAGATATGTGCAAAGAACACCAAGAAGAATTACGCATTTGAAAAGAACTTTCGACATTCTCTACCGTGGCCTCTTTGACAATACCTCAAATACTATTAATTCCTGAGGCTATTGAGCAACCACTTCTACAGTTAAGGTAGTACATTAAAATGTAACAATTTCTGATCAAGTTCAATTTAAGATTGTAATATCCCATAGCTATACTATGTCAATTCTAGTTTATTGAGAAACATAAGAAAGTAAAAGAAACCACAGTATCTGTCAAAATAAGAAAATGAAATTTGAATTTTTTTGGTTTTGTATCAAATATATACTTGATATTAATCAAGACATATTGGTTGGATCTGAACATATTCAAAATCATAGAATTTTGTAAATTACATTTGAAGCACACGTTCTGAAAATAAAGCATACATGTATATTTTAGAAAATATGCTTAACTAAATAAATTAATATAAAAATGAAATGAACATTGGTGTTACATGAATAAAGAAATAGTAATAATATTTTGGTACATTTGCTTCCAATGTTTCCAAATAAAATTGTTTCCCAAGTCTTTTAACCAATTCTTTTGTATTATCTACTAAAATTTTGTAATCTTCATGGCAGATATATTGGGATATTTTCTGTTCTCCGGTGAATACACACACGCACGCACACACACACATATTTAGTTATTATAGTCTAGTGGTTAATGTTGAATATTTTAACTTTTACTGTGACTATAATAATCATTAAAATTAGTCATTAAGGGGCTGGAGTGGGGGCTCGGTGGTGGTTACAACGCTTGCTCAGCATGCGCAAGTACATGGGTTCTAACCTGAACACCCACGTACGCAACTAACTGTCAGAGCAACAAAAGACGTGAAAAATTCAATAAAATTTATTCTCTCTGTCTCTCTCTCTCTCTCACTGCCCTTCTCTCTTACAAAAAAATTAGTCATTAAAACCAAAGAATTACAAGACTTATGCTTCTAAACTAAATATGTTGATAAACTTGAAATTTTTTTTGCTAAAGAAAAAAATAGATAATTTTATTTTTTCACTTTTATTTTAAATTTGTTCAACATAGTCTTACATATTAGAAGAAATTCTTGTTACACATTCATGAACACATAGGTATTGACAGAGCAAGCCAAGGCTGATGCCAGTTCTCCCTTATACCTCATGTTTCTCCTACTTTACCCCCATGTTAGTTGGGATTCTCATGGAAGTTGAAGGTTCCTCGTTCCCCACTGGGTTGATAACCTCCCCTGCTCTCTATGTCCAGCTGCCTAGATACCCCCCAACACCTCCCCCGCTCCTGCCCCCCACCATTCATACCTGAGCATCATAGATATAGTTCCCCCTTCTTGTGTAAAAATTCACCCATGTTGAGGCTTTATTAGCTGAGCCAACATTCAATCTGTTTCCAATTAAATTCTAGCCGCCACATATGAAAGAAAACTTTCAGCCCTGGAGTCTCTGAGTTTGGGATATTTCACTCAGCAAAATTTTTTCCATCTCCAGCCATTTGGCTGTAATGCCATGATATCATTCTCTCTAATAGTAGAGCAGAATTCCATTGAATATATGTAACACAGTTTTTGAATCCACTCATCCTATGAGGGACATCTAGGTTTGCTCCGTAGCTTAACCATAGGAAATTGAGCTGTATAAACATTGACAAAGGTATATCTCTGTAGTTTGTCAATTCTTGCTCTTTTTGGAAAATACCCAGGCAGGAGTGGTATAGCTGGGTAATAAGATGGTTCCAGTCCTCATTTATTGAGGAGTCTCCACACTGCTTTCCAGAGTGGCTGTACAAGCTGGCAGTCCCACCCAGAGCGTGTTAGTGTTCCTATCTTCCCACAACCCCTCCAACAGTTGTTATTGTTGATATACTTCATTTTTGTCACTCTGACAGGAGTGAGGCAGAATCTCACTGAAGTTTTGATTTGCATTTTTGATTGCTAGTGATGTAGAACATTTTTTCATATATTTATGGGCTTTTTGGAATTCTTCCATTGAGAAGTTTCTATATAGTTCTTTAGCTCATTTGTTGTTTGGATTATTTGTGATTTTGGTGCTAAGATTTTTTAGTGCTTTTCCTATTTGGGATATTAGCTCTCTGTCAGAGTTATAGCAGGCAAAGGTTTTCTCCCATTCTGTAGATTTTCTCTTGACACGCTTGACTAATTCTTTAGCTGTGCAGAAGCTTTTCAGTTTAATGGCATCTGACTCATTTATTTTTGGCTTTAATTCTTGCATTATGGGAGTCTTGTTGAGCAAAGTGGTGCTGACACCTATTTTGTGGAGTGTTGATCCTCTTTTTTCTTTAAGAAATTGTATAGTTGCTGGTTTAATTTCCAGATCTTTGAACCATTTTGATTTGATTCTTGTGCAGGGTGAGAGATAAGGATTTCATTTTAGTTGTCTGCATATGGCTGTCCAGATCCTCCAGCACCATTTGTTGAATAGATTGTCCTTCTATACTATGCTTTTGCCCCCTTTATCAAATATCAGATAATTAAAGATTTGAGGGTTTATCTCAGTATCCTCTATTCTGTTCCATTGATCTTCAATTTCATTTTGATAATAATACCACACTGTTTCTGTTACTATAGACCTATAGTATAATTTCAGGTCAGGAATTGTGACACCTCCTACTTCCCCTTTTTTCCTTTGTAATGCTTTGCCAATTCTAGGTCTTTTGTTATTCCATATGAATTTGAGATTTGCTTTTTCTACATCCATGAAGAACAACATTGGTATCTTGATGGGGATTGCAGTGAGTCTGAAGAGGGCTTTTGGTAGAATGGCCATTTTGATTATATTGATTCTGCATAACCAAGAACATGAAATGTTTTCCCATCTACTCAGGTCTACTGCAATTTCTTTTTTTAACGTTCGATAGTTTTCATTGTAGGTGTCCTTAATATCCTTTGTTAGATTAATGCCCAAATATTTTATTCTTTTTGCAGAAATTATGAATGGGATAGAATTCCTGATTTCTTCTTCAGTGGAATTGTTGCTAGAGTATAGGAAAGCTAATGATTTATGAGTGTTGATCTTATAACCAGCCACTTTGCTCAAATCATTTATAAGCTCTAGAAGTCTTCTGATCAAGCTTATTCTGTCTTCTAGGTATAGGATCATGCATGTCATTTGCAAATAGAGATAGCTTGATTTCCTCTTTTCCTATTCGAATTCCTTTTATTTCTTTCTTTTGTCTGATAGCTCTGGGTAGAGTTTCATGGACTATATTGAATAGGAGTAGTGAAAGTGAACATACTAGTCTTGTTGCTAAATTCAGTGGGAATGCTTTCAGTTTTTCTCCATTAAGTATAATGTTGGCTATGGGTTTGTAATAAATGGCTCTTACAAAAGTAAAGTATCTTCCTTTGATCCCTAACTTCTCCAGAGTTTTTAGCATAAATGGGTGCTGAATTTTATCAAAGGCTTTTCCTGCATCGATTGAGATAATTATATGATTTTTTAAAATTTATTTTTATTACTGCATTATAGTTTTACATAATGTTGGGATTAGTTGTCACATATTCCTAGATGCACAGAATTCAGCAAATTCAGCAATACAATTTGTTCAATATTCCCCCGCACATCCCTCTATCTCCCTCCTCCCATTCCCTGATCCCATTCCCTGATCCCTTATCTTTCTTCTGGGTCCTATATTGTTCCTAAAAAACCCAAATATAGTGACATAATACTTATACCTATGAAGAACATCATATATATATATATATATATATATATATATATATATATATATATATATAACTATAGTATATACAGTGACATTTCTACTGCTTAGAATGTACCTTGCTTTATCTTAGTTCCAACATTTCCCCTTCTCCTCCCTTTCTATCATCCCTTGTTATTCTTCAAAATATTTGACAATGGGTTCAAACATTTACATTTTTGTACAGGTATGCAGCATAGTTTCTTCAAATATGAAGTATTCTGCAACTATACCTCAAAAATATTAACATTTTGCATTTTTATTCGATGGACCTAAAACATGAATTTGTCTACTTTACTCCTGATCCTAGATTTAGATCCAGCCTCCACAAATGAGGGATATCATTTGGCCCTTGACTCTCTGTGTTTGACTAACTTCGCTCAGCATGATTTCTTCCAATGCCATATTGCATCTTCAATAGATGCAATATCATTGTTTCTAACAGCTGAATAGAACTCCATTGTGTGTGTGTGTGTGTGTGAGAGTGTGTGTGTATATATATCAGAGCTTTTGGATTGATTAATCCAGTGAGGGGCATCTGGGTTGGTTCCATGGTTTAGCTATTGTAAATTGAGCTGTTATGAACATTTATATTGCTGTGTCACTGTAATGTGTTAATGTGCTGATTCTAACTCCTCTGGGAAAATACCCAGAAGAGGGATAGCTGGATCGTTTGGTGGATCCAACCCTAACTTTTTGAGGAGTCGCCGCACTTCTTTCCAGAGTGGCTGAACCAGTCTGCAATTCCACCAAAAGTGTGCTAGTGTCCCTATCTCCTCATAACCCCTCCAGTATTTGTTATTTGTCTTCTTCATCTTTGCCAGTCTGACTGGAGTGAGGTGAAATCTTAAGGTAGTTTTGATTTGCATTTCCCTGATTGCTAGTGATTTAGAACACTTTCTCATGTATTCATTGGCTTGCTCAATGTCTTCTGTTGAGAAATTTCTGTTTAGCTCTCTGGCCCATTTATTGATTAGTTTGTGTTTTAGTTATTGAGTTTTTTAAGTTCTATGTAAATTTTGGGTATTAGTCCCCTATCAGAGGCATCACAGGCCATGATTCTTTCCCATTCTGTAGGTTATCTCTTCACTATTTCCATGGCTATACAGAAACTTTTTTTTTTGAACAACCTTACAAAATTTTAACAAAATAGTATAAAATGTGTATAGATTCTGGATATTGCAATTATCCCCAGGAGTACTCCCCAAATTACCCTCCCTTATCCCACCCTTCCCCTTCCCACTATATCTCTAAAAAAAGTATTAGGTTGTAAAGCATTACATTTTATCTGGATTTAACAACATGCTACTAGACCAACTTTCTCATTGTCCAGGGTCTAGTCCCCACCTCCACAAATGAGTGGAGACAATCGACCCTTAGATCTCTGGGTTAAGCTGATTTTACTCATCATGATCTCTTCCACAGTCATCCATTTACCTTTGAAGGCTGCAATATCATTGTTTCTAATTGCTGTGTAATATTCCATGGTATAAATGTACCACAGTTTTTGGATCCATTCTTTTAACAGAAACTTTTTAGTTTAATGGCATCCCACTCACTGATTTTAGACTCTTAATTATTTCACTTTAGGATCCTTGTTTAGGAAGTCATTACCAACTCCCATTGATTATATATGCGTGTATACACACACACACACACACACACACACACACACACATATATATATATATATATATATATATATATTAATTCTGATTAAGTAATGAATTACATTTATTGATCTGGGAATGTTGAACCAGCTCTGCTTTTCTGGAATGAAGCCCACTTGATCATGATGTATGATCTTTTTGATGTATTTTTGGATATGGATAGCTAGGATTTTATTAAGGATTTTTGCATCTATGTTCATCAGGGAAATTGGTCTGTAGATTTCTTGATGTGTCTTTGTTGGGTTTTAATATCAGGGTTATTTTGCTGTGTAAATCAGAGTGTTCTAACCCTTTTGATTTCATGGAAAACTTACAAAGTTTCAGTATTTATTCTTCTGTTAAAGTCTGGTAGAACTCTGCTGAAAATTCATCAGGTACAGGGCATTTCTTCTTTGGAAGACCTTTGATTGCTGTTTCAATTTTTCTACCAGAGATTGGTTTGTGTAGAATTTCAGTGTCCTTCTGTGTTAATTTGAGAATGTTGTATGTGGCAAGATATTCTGCATTTCTTCCAGATTGTCAAACTTGGGAGAGTACATTTTTTCAAAATAAGTTCTGATAATCTTCTGAATTTTGTTTGAGTCAGTGGTGATAGCTCTGATTTTGTCTTGATTTTGTTAATTTACTTCACTTCATTCTTCTTTTTGGAGAGGTTGGCAAAAGGTCTGTCAATCTTATTTATCTTTTTAAAGAGCCAACTCAATTTTTTTGATAATTTGTATATTTTTTGTTCTCAATTTCATTGATTTCAGCTCTGATTTTAGTTATTAGTTTTGGGGTTGGATTGTTCCTTTTTTTGCAGGTGTTTGAGTTGGAGCATAATACTATTTATTTGGGATCTTTCCTGATTTTTGATGTATGCACTTAGAGCTATAAAATTTAACTCTTAAGAATACTTTCGTACTATCCCAGAGATTTAGATACATTGTTTCATCATTCTCATTCATTTCCTAGAATTTCTTGATTTCTGCTCTCATTACCTCTTTTATCCATCCTTTGTTTAAGAGGGTATTATTCAATTTCCAAGTATTTGAGAAGTTCCTGTTGTTTTTCTTGTTGTTGATTGCTAAGATCATAGCATTATGGTCTGACAGGATACATGGGACTATATCAATTTTTGTATTTGTTAAAGTTAGCTCTGTGGACTAGGAAGTGTTCTATTTTAGAGAAGGTTCCAGGAGCTACTGAGAAGAAGGTAAATTCAGCCAATTTGGGACAAAATATTCTGTAGATGTCTGTTAAGCCCAATTGGTTAATAGGTGAATGTATTAGTATGAACTCAATGTTGCTCAGCCTGTCTTCGTTGTCTGATGTCCCTTCTTAGAGAGCTGAGGTTCTATTTTCTACTGAGTTTACTCTGGTGTTAGGATTTTCCAAAGAGTTTTTGATTTGGTTGACAGTATTTTTCAATTCTACGAGCTCTGCTACATCTCTTTTCAGAATGTCTATCTATTTATAGATGTGGTCTCTCATCTCTTGAAATTGCTCTCTTACTCTTTCCTTAAATCATCTTTTAATTCTTTGAATTACTAATCATATTGTTGATACCTTTTTTTTAAAGTTTTCATATAGGAACCTGACCATGGACACCATGAATGGGGAGCTGTGGGATTGAGATGGAAGCTTGTTTCCTTTTTTCCTCATTTTCAGTTTCAGAGAATGTGGCCTGAGGTCCATCACGGAATCTTTCTCTTGGGAGTTTTGTTGAAATGATTGGTGCTTTTTATCCTTTTGCTTATTTGGGCTGAGGTACAGTTTGGTTAGAGTACTTCAATGGCTTGCACCCCCAATATGTGAATTTTTGTGGAACTTTACATTTTCCAATAACTCAGTGGATAGAGGGTAAGAGTAAGTAAGTGCAGCCAGTGCATACAACATATTGCCAACTGTAGCTGGTACAGTGTTCATTAGCACCTATAAGAGCAATTGGATTAGCAGTTTTGTTCCATGAGAGTTCTCATACCATACTTGGTTAGCAAGCAAACACCCATTTTCAAGTTTGTCCTTCACTTCATTTTACCAGGACCTCTGTAGGTGAGGAAAAAAAAAAGTCTAGAAAGCAAAGTTAATGAGGTAGTAAGGTAGTGTGGAACTTGTGAATTAGGATATAGAGATAGTATAGAGAATATGTAGGTTATTCTGCTAAAAATAAGGAAATCATAGAAATGGGATGAGAGTGGGGTAATAACTTTGAGGGAGGATGAGAGAGATCCAAATCAGTTTTAGAATTGACAGAGTAAATGGAAGCAAGGGGTAGTAGAGACTGGGTGTCTTTTCAGCACAAAGAGACTGATCACTAGTTTGCAATACTGCAGAAAGCCACAGGTTGAACCCCAGCAATATGGACACAGCACCAACAGACAAACAAAATACAGGGACAGTAAAAATCAAACAAACAAACAAAAACAAAATACATACACCTTGGAACATCAATTCCAAGAACAATAACAAAAAAAAGGATTTGAAACGATTATGAATTATTTCTGAAGAGGTCAAAATATACAGGGGGATATGGGTTATATCTGACTTCTAGGTGGAGTCACTTCCCAGTTGAGTTTGTTGGAGGGATTGAATTAGGTGATCTCAGCTGAGAGTTAGATTCCCAGTAGACCTCCCAGTAATGTTTTCCTATAGAGGGGTTGCAAACATTTACCTTCCCTGCTTCCTATGAGAATAGTCTTTAAGGCCACCCAGGTAGCACTCTTGGGCAGTTTAGTGTCTGCCTGCCCAAGCTCTTGTTCCACTTCAGCCTGGGACCCAGGAGCCGCTGGAAGTCTTGTGGATCCTGGTGAAGTTGTAAGGGACTCTTGCTGCTCCAAGGACAGTGGCTGCCTGAATGGGGCTCACCTGGGACCATTGCCACCCCAACCTTGAGTGTCTTGAGGTCCCTATTTGCCCCACAAGATGATGCATGGGGCAGTTACAACCCTAGCAAGAGGAGGCAGGCTTGAAGGAGATACCAGCACACCTAGACCTGTGTTTGTGGAGGTCTCAAATGCAACCACTAGGGAGTGTGGAAGCCCAGTCCCACTTGGAGCACCTAGGACCTATGGGACTGCATCTGTTCACAGAATTCAGGGTCTGAAACTAGAGGAAAGCACTGGACCCAGGCTGCCCCTTCTCTTCATGGGTCACTGAGGCTGATGTTAGTCTCTGCCCTGCCTGAGAGGTTCAGGCAGTATCTGCAGGACTTGCAAGCTGATACCCTCCAGGCTGGTTAGGTCCTATTCAGTAGAATCCTGATCATAGACTCTGCCTGGAAATCTGTGTGTGCAGGGTGGACAGGAAGCCTCCAAGTGAGTTCCTGGACCATTAGGGAGGATCCACCAGGCGCATATAGCCAAAATAGACAGTCAAAACACTGAAGACCTAGAGCTGCTCCAGTCTGAGCTCATTATTCAGATCTGTATTTGGGTTCACTGTTCTCAAAGTAGTTTCCTGTAATGCCCTCCAGGAGGGTTCAAACTGGTGATTTTTGCCCTGCTTCTTCATTCAGTCAGATTCAGGGGACTTTAAGTCGTGTGGTTATGGGTATTAACGCTGCCCCTTGTTTCCTGCTGCTGTTGTTACGCCCAAGTCTCGAGCCCCCAAAGACCACCAAGGAGCCAAATCCGATGCAAACACATGAGTGTTGTTTAAAGCAGACTCGAGTCTGGGCTCTCTCCATCACCTTCATGGCTACAGCGGGTTCATAGAGAGCGCTGAGCCCAATACAGCGATATTTTTATAGGATTTCACGGTGAAATTCAAACAAAGCAGAGTACATGATTGGTTGATCTTCTAACATATGATATATTTCTATCAGCCATGGTACTCTTTGTCTCAGACTTCTACCATATATAGTTTGGTATGTTAGGAATTGGCTCTTGAGCTCCTGATTGGCTTTTTATTTGCTAAGGGCCAGTTCATCTGGTGGTATGAAACACAGTTCATTGTTCTTTGTTCTTAGTAAACAAGAATTTAGGGCTACTTCAAATACTATTCAAAAACGAGGCCTCTAATGACTACAACATGATTAAATTGCTGTGACTAAGCCCCTGCTCCACCCTGCTCGCACTCTCCCACACTCTCTCACACTCCCTCCTCACAAGCCAGGGCTCCACACTCACTCTGTCACCAGGGAGCCCCACACCTAGCCTCTGCTGAGGCTGCCTGCATTCTTTGGTTATCAGTGCTCACCACTCTATCTGAGTTTCTTTATTTGTATGTGTTGCTTCCTCCCCACAAGGCTGAATCCCCACTCCGATTTTTATTTGGGGTTTCCTGTACACTCAGCTTGTCCACATTTCTGTGTCAGTAGACTTTCTTACTTAGATACTAATGAATTTAGGGAGAAATTCTGCTGTTCATTCACCTCATAGAAAGGCATTTCTCCCACCATTGTCATCATGCTTTCATGGAGGAGAAAGCTTTCATTCAACTCTGCCACCTGTCTCCATCATCCATCCCCAAACCCAAAATTAAAAAAAAAAATTAAATTATTTAGTTCACATAAGTTAGTCTAGTTAAAAATCACTATGAGGGATCCTTGCCTAGGATACCTGGAGACGTAGAGAGGGGGGCAGGGAGCATGGAGGGTTTAGGAAGGATATCTAAGAGACTGAGGGAGGGAGTATGGGGGAATCATCTCAGAAGAGACCTCTGACATCCACAAGAAATCCATTTAACATAGGGATTCTTTTGGGGGAAACATAGAACCATGGGGAACCCAAAGGGGGCATCCATGACATGACATCGGCCTTGGCTAACTATGTAAATATACATTTATTCTTGATTGTTTGATAATAATTGATAGTGATTCTCCCTTAATTGTAAGTCCATATTCAACTAATAAAAAAAATCACTATTATAAGCATAATTAAGGACAGATGGCATGGAATCACAACCAGAATATTATGAAGAATTAAGGAAATATTTTTAGGTAGGATTTTAGGTAAATATTTTTGAAATAGAATTAGACTTGTTATGCAAGGATTAAGGAGCCCTGGGTGCAATGTTGCACACCTGTAATCTCAGTGACTCAGGAAGGATGAAACAGGAGGATTGCAAATCAAAACCATACTCAACAACTTAGTGAGACCCTGTCTCAAAGTAAAATAGTAATAATAATAATAATAATAATAATAATAATTAAATGAAAATTTTGCGAAGGACAGAGGATGTGATTCAGTGGTTAAATGACCTTTCGTTATATTTTGTGCATGTACTAATATATAACAATATATCTCACCATTATGTTGAAAAATTAGACACCAATAAAAAATTGGAAATGAATCAACACAATTTTCTAATTACTAATTTACAAAAGTATGAAAAATGATGTTACAAAATGACTTGAAGTGTTCTACCTTGAGTGTGGACTAAGTTAAAGAGGTGAGGTGAGGGTGATCAAGTACAATTTTAAAAATGTTGCATTCAAGGTGCATGAATATGCTAAATTGAGATTTCAAATAGTACTATAAGAAGCTCAAGAGAGATGCCTGGATTATATTGAATTTATGACTAATATTAATGAAATTTGAGTGTTTGAGAATGATAGGGAAAAATCTTCAAAATCTTTGGAATAAAAAGAACTAAACAGATACTTCTCAAAAGAAAAAAAATAGTCAACAAAGATATGAAAAAAAATATTCAACAGCTTTAAAAATTAGGGAAATACAAATTAAAACTACACTAAGATTTCATCTTATTCATCAGAATGGCAGTTATCAAGAATATGAGTGACAATAAATGTTGGTGAGAATGTGGGGAAAAGGAACATTCATACATAGATGGTGGGACTGCAAATTAGTGCAGCCACTCTGGAAAAGCAGTATGGACATTCCTCAAAACACTAAGAATGAAACCACCAAGTGACCCAGCTATCCCATTGTTTAGTATACATTCAAAAGATTTAAAATCAGCACAGAAGAGTAATGCAGCCACATCAATGTTCATAGCTGCACAATTCACAATAGCCAATCTATGGAAGAAACTTTGGTGCCCTTCAACAGATGGATGGATAAAGAAAATGTGTTATTAATATGCAATGCTGTATCACATATCCATAAAGATGAATGGCATTATAGCATGTGCTGGTAAATGGATGGAAATAGACTGTCACGACAAATGAAATAAGCCAATCCCCAAATATCTAAGGTCAAATGTTTTCTCTGATATGAAGGAGCTAATGTAAAATAAGAAGGTTGGTGGGACAAGGAGGATTTGAGGAGGAAGTGGAAGAGATGGGAAAAATGAAGAATTGTGGAATTACTCTGACTCAACTTTCTTATGTGCATGCCTAGACATGATAAGGTGGGTCCCAGCATTGGATGTATCCACAGGACACTAATTAAGCAAACCAACAAAAAATAAAATAAAAAATAAAGTGTAACAGTATTGGAGAAAGATCAATGGAGTGAAAAGAGGGGAGCTGGAATGGTGATGGGATGAAATGTTTCATTCCACTGGCCTCCATACTCAAAGTTGAAATTGCATATTTATCATCTCTATCACTGGAAATCTTTTTAGACACTTTGATCCTGATCATGATTACTCACTGAAAACTTTACACCCTCAGAATCTCACCTATTCACTGGTAATTCTAGCATTTTCTTTCCCATTCCTTTGCCCATCTATATTCACTTTGAAGTTTCTCTTTCTCCCCAGTTATGCTCCAGGACCTCTTCTGTGTAAGCAAAACTATGCTATTCAAGGTAATGTATACACTGCTCTGAAATAGAGATAGCTTTCTTCCCTTTAGAAATAATTTGCCATCCTTAGAGGTCAGTTATGGTTATAAACATGATTTTTGAGTGGAGTTAATGCTACAATACATGACAAGGTCGAGGTGTTTAAATTTACTCTTAAGTAAAATATTCTTAAAACAGACACTGCTATAAAGTATTCAATTCATGATTGTTAGTTTTATTGATGCAAATATTTGCCTGATTCCTCTATGTACTTTTACTCTTATCCAACCCTTCCTCATTTACAAAAATTTTATTAAAATGAAATTGTGTATTTTTCTGATTTTACTGCAAATTTTACAATACCTCATAACAGTTTTCAACTTCTTATGCTTCTTAATCTTGTTAGCACTTCTTTTGAACAGCTTCTAAAAATGGCTCTATAGTCATTGATATTCTATGTTAATTTAAAAACATTTTTCTTTATTGCTGCCAATTAATACCCTGTGGTGTCTATTATTTTTCCTAAAGAGCTTATAGAACTGTTGTGCATTCTGACCCCTTGGATGTCAATGAATGCCCTTGTCTTATCTTCGTATTTGAAAGACATCCTGACAGATCTTGTCAGGGAGGCACAACCTTTTTTTACATAGTGCAAATAATGACTCTTTTTCTTTTGACATTTAGTGTTACAGAACAGCCTAAAGTCAATCTCATTATTTCTCCATTTCTGTCTACTTGACTCTAGAGGGTTTTATTTTATTATTTTTTAAAAATCATCAACATATATTTACTTACAAATTTATTATCATCAATGTCACCTTTTATAGCCAACTCGTTTAATTTCTGCATTACAGCAATTTTTCAAAGAAGCTTTTTTCTTAATTTGTCCATCTTTGTTTATGCTGATTATTGTGTGCTGAAACCTCCCAACACTGCCTACTTCTCCATCTGTCAGGCCTTTGGCTTGTTCCTCAGATGTCTCAACTAAACCCTTTTTTAAGGGTTTCTTTCTACACTTAGTTCTGATTTTATCTGGAGTATGATATGAACATGCAAATTCTTATTTAATTATCACTACTTAACACATTATGAATATTATTTTTTCTGTGTTTCAGATCACTCTCATAATATAGAACCAATAGGAGCTTCTTAAGTGGTTTCTGCATTTTTCTGAAAATTTTTACTTAATCTCCAAGTCTCAGGATTTATGGGATGTTATGATTTAAATGTGAGATGTCCCCCAAAAGCTTCTGTGTGACAGAAGGCTGAAGTGAAATGATTGGGTTGTAGGAGGTTTGATCTGATCATTGAGTTAATCCCCTCATAGGGATTGGCCAGCATCTGTGGGCTGGTAGGGTCTGTGGCAGGAGGAGGCCTGTTGTCAGGGGCTTGCCTTTGAAGTATATAGTTTGTGTCTTGGTGTGGAGTTTCTCTCTCTGCTTTGCTTCCTAAAGTTACACATTGAGCTGTCTGCTCCCTTTGCTGCCATAATATTCAGCTCACCTCAAGCCTGGAGGAATGAAGCCAGCCTTCCAAGGACTAAGACCTCTGAAGGTCTTATCATTGTCAGATTGTTCATTTGCAGCAAGGAAAAAGCTGACTAATTCTGGGGTTATGTAAATATTCTTCAATAACAAATGATAAAGTGATGAAAGAATGAGTAAACAAATGAATGATTGATGGATAAGTGAATTAGTTTATTTTATGCCTGTTGGGATTTTTTTTTTTTAAAGAAAGAAGGATAGTGTGTGTGTAAGAGAGAGAGAGAGAGAGAATCAATTTTTATTGAGCCTTTCTCATTGCCTTCGTTGCTCTGACACTTAGATATGTACATGAATTAAGTGCTGGGGTTTGAACCTGTGTACTTACGCATGCAGGGCAAGCGCAGTAACCGCCAAGTCAAGGCTCCAGCTCCTGGAATTTTAATGATTGTAGGATCTCCTATTTCTGTTCTTCAATTTGTCATCTTTACTATTATTGTGTTTTAGAAGAGTAACTTAACCTAGTTTTTAAAATTAATTTGAAACTCTCCAATCCGTGTTGATTAACCCCAAAGCATTTCTATTTTTGTCATTTGATTTTATCTATAGGAAATATTTCTGTATTTCAAGTTATTGAATTGTATTTCCTTGTATTCTTATTCTGTTAATGCCATGCCTCATTGAGTAAAAATGAAAATGTAAATAGAAGTCAAATTCAAAGAAAATTCGAACAGGACTTGCAATCCCAGCTACTGGGGAAGTTAATGCAGGAAGGAGAACAGCAAGTCTGAGGCCTGAATAGAAAGCTTCAGGAGACCCTGTCTCAAAGTAAACAGCAGAAAAGGACTCACCGGTGTTGTAACTCAGTTGTAGATTGTTTGCTTACTATGTGCTTGGACCTGGCTTTTATCAGAAGTACAGACAAAGAAGATAAGAAGAGGAAAGGTATAGATGTGAGGGGAAGGGAGTGAAAAAAGTTGATTCAAATGGTAAAGTGATAGCTGAAGAAAATGAATCCATCCTTGCCATAACTTTAGCCTATGTATTTATGTTCAGTGTTTTAGATACGACAGTTAATTGATTTGATATCATTTTCTTTATCTTACAAGAATATTCTGATTAGGAATCATCATTTACCTAGTATGTCATCAGTGTAACCCTTAAAATTCACAGACAGAAAAATTAAATTTCTAGTTTCAATAAATTTCAGCACCAGGAAAGCATTTAGAAAATGTGGTCATAGTAAGAGTTATGCAATAGATAAAATGAGAAAATTCACCAAACTGAATTCTTATATTCAATAATTTTGGTGGAATTCCATGAAGATACTAAAACAAATTTTTCATTTCAAGATCATACATCGTTAGTTTGAAATTATTTCACCGTGATCTTACAAGTTTTTTCAACTTAGCAGGATGACCATATTTAAAAGTGAATGAGAATGTAAAATGTTGTAGTTAAAAGAGGAAAGCAGTATGGAGAATACTTAAGAAATTAGGGATGACTCCACCATACGACCCTGCTATTCCACTCCTTGGTATCTTTCCAGGGGACTTAGAATCAGCACATTACAGTGACACAGCAATATCGATGTTCATTGCAGCACAATTTACCATTGCTAGGCTATGGAAACAACCCCGGTGTCCCTCACAGGAAGAATGGATCCAAAAACTGTGGTACATTTATACCATGGAATATTACACAGCAATTAGAA
>PVKS010003553.1:0-102371 GCA_004027875.1 Aplodontia rufa
TACAAATGTATATGTGTGGTGTATGTGTGTATTTTTTTTCATTCAGTGAAGGACATCTGGGTTGGTCCCATAATTTAGCTATTGTGTATTGAGCAGGTATGAACATTGATTTTGCTATATCACTATAATGTGCTGATTCTAGCTCTTCTGGGAAAATATCCAGAAGAGGGATAGCTGGGTCATACAGTGGATCCATCCCTAATGTTTTGAGGAGCCTCCACATTGCTTTCCGGAGCAGCTGTATGAGTCTGCAGATCCACCAACAGTGTGCTAGTGTTCCTATTGCCCTACAGCTCCTCCAGCATTTGTTACTGCTTGTATTCTTCATCTTTACCAGTCTGACTAGAGTGAGATGAAATCTTTATGTAGTTTTGATAATTTTTGAGGGATCAAATTGATTTGCCAATGACTAAGGATAGTGATTTTACCTTATTTCTTAGTCCTTTGGCCTTGTATTTAATTTTATCATGTTAATATTGTGATCTGTATTTTTTGAATATTGTGGAGTTGTAAATAGGTTCTAATTTTACCTTTGCCCATCTCCTTGAGATATTCTTCTCCCTACCCCTACTCTTGTTAGTTTTGAAGAAAAGAACATATTCTGTGGTTAGATCACCTGTGAGGTATCGCAGAGCGTGCAAGTGGGCCTATACTTGAATCTTGAAATAAAAATAGGAGATGAATGGGTAGAGGCATGTAGGTCTTCCAGAAAGGGGAAAGGATAAGAAAAGAAGATGGGATTTTGACTTTGAAGTATGTATGAAATGTAAAGCTAGTCTCACTTTGGAACAAAAAGTCTGAAGAAATAGAAAATAACTGTGTGTTAATGAAGTGGGACCAAAATTTGAAGAATTGTGAAAATTAGAGAACTATTTTGTATATAAATGAACAATTCTTAATATAAGTGATCAGATATGTGCACATTTATAAAGTAAGCCTTGTGATGGAGCTTGCCACAGAGGATCTTCTTTGATGCTTGCTTGTGTTGCTCTCACATGTTCATATTCCCTTATTCCAAAAGTTCAGAGCAGTGGGCCATGATTATTACATTATGATTTAATTCTTGTTCTTTGTGTTTTACTTTGCATTTGACATTTGACCAGGTGATGTTAAGAGTGATAGTAGAGGTTGGTAAATTCTCTTTGAAGAGATTGTTTTTCTGTTATGTTGTGGATTAGTTTAGAACTGCTTTCCCTTAGTCCCATTTTTCTTTTCTGCTTTGCCCACTCGAAAATCATAGATATTTCTTGCATACATCAAGCAGATGAAATAAGAATGTTAAATATGTATAGCTGGCGGAACCTGCAGGCCTGAAGTGTTGAATTGTCTCTCAGGAAGCATGTGAGTGGTGGCTTGCTGAGAACTGAATGAACCAATGTGGATTCCAGCTGTATTTTTGAGCACCCTCCATGCATGGAGGTCTGCGTAAAGGTGTGGGAGCAAGGGCCTCGCATGACGGTATTGTTAAATTTAGGAAATTTAGCTCTTCAAAAATGGTATTATTGCTCCAAAAAGGAAACAGAAAAACTGGGTGATTTCCTTTGTTTTTGGTTTTTTCTTTTTTTGCATAAAATTATACCTATATCTTTTCTATTCCTAGGGGACTCCTTCACACAGTTTCGGTTTGCTGAAGAGAAAGAATGGGATGGTGAAGCTTCATGTCCAAAGCAGGTCAGATAAATTGATCTTGAACGTGGAGTGGCTCTTGTCAAGGCTGAAGCCAGTGCCTTCCCCTCCCTGTTCTGTACTGGGTCTGGAAAAGTGCAGGGGGCTCCTTTTCTTTCTGAGCCAGAGATGGGCAGTTGTTGGAGATGGACGTTGACTCCTACAGATCCCATGGGGGAGATGCTTGTAAACACGCTGTGTGTTGTGTGTAATATGGAAAAGGTTGAGAATTAAAAATATCTGTATGTGCTGGAGTCATCTTGGCCACCTGCCTGAGATTCAGTTTGGAATTCCAGGACAAGTTGAAAACTGAGATTGTCAGGGAACATGGTGAAAGCCAGACAACTCACATATCAATACTTTTTGAGCTACATTGAATATCAGATGATTCTTGAAATATCTTGGGAGTTTCATATAATTGTTTCCTCATGAAAACATGAAATAATTGTTATTTATTGGATATTTTATTAGATACAATTTGTTCACTGTGAGTAAGATAGCGGCTGGGCCTATTCATCACTTGGGCCCTGTCCTGAGCTTGGTGGCTGACTCAGCTCAGCAGACATTTACATAATAAATGAAAGTAAGTGGTATGTTGAATAAAGTGACCCAGTACTGTTGGAGACAGCTGTTTTGGGCTGGAAATGATTAAGAGTACTACGGGCCTTTGTGAATAGATAGGTGTGATTCCCATAGGTCCTGGGGAACCGTAGGAGTACCTCGAGGAGGTCTGGAAAGCGTGGCCAGTGCACAGTGTTCTCAGAGGAATACTACAGCAGGCTTCTGGGGTAGGGCTGGACAGTTAGCACCGCAGTCTGATTTTCATTCTCTTCAGGTGCAGCCACCTTTCTCTTCCGTGAGAGCCTGGACTTCGAGACATAGACCCAAGTGTGAATCCCAGTTCTACAAAGGGGCAAACTTGCTGCTCTGTTTTCTCATCTGTGAAGTAGAGCTTAAACAAAACAAACACCAGCAAAAACAACAACAACAACAAAAAAAAACCTTGAAGTTATTGTGAGGATTAAATTAGATAATAAATATATTCAGCCTTTTAGTATAGCTCCTGAGTTTGTTACTACTTTTATTAACCAAGTTTGACTTAGCAAGGACATGGGCATGGTGAGCTTTGACCTCCACGGTACTGAGGAGTAGGGAGAGAAAAGCTGAGAGGCTGGAGGCAGGGAAACCACTTAGGAGATGCTGTGTTGGGTGAGCAGTGAGGGTGAAGGTAAAAATGTGGTTGCGGACAGATGGGACTTTAAGGCGTGAGGCAGCTGAAGGTCACTGCCAGTCAAGCGTCACAGCACAAAGAGAGATGTGCAGTGGCACCAGGACCCAAGGACCCCAGTGGTGATGTCACTGATGAACAAAAGAATAGAAAGAGCTCAAGTTTGGTTTTAACTATTTTGAGTTGGAGGTGTTGGTAGGATGTATCTAAGACTGAGTTCATCCTATCTCTATCAAAATGATTTCTTCTCATTCAGGAATTTTCTTCTTGCCTTCTTGAAAGAGGAAAAGATGGGAATGTGTATAACTGTATACCTATATTTATATTTGTATACTCATTCTTTCGTGCCCTCTAGTGCGTGCCCCCAACATGACCAGTGACATAAGACAATAAAAGGGGAAAGTAGAAATCTGTGGCACTTGAAAGGGAGCAGGAGATTGATAGTGAGATGTGTGGAGTCCTGATAGGACAGGGACCCAGCCTAGAGACTGACTCATATTTGTTTCCCTGTGACTGATGTGCAGGATGAAGGGGTGTAGCCTGGCTCTCGGGGTGCTCTGCGTAAGCTGTGATGGTTATGTTGCCACAGGGAAGCCAGTGCCTTAGATCCAGGAGCAGGTTTTGTATAGGCTGTTTTTTTGGCTTCAGAGTAGAGAGTGTATAGCAGCTCTTTACTCCCGAGAGTGTGCCTGTGCACAAGACTGAGACTCAAATTCTGGTAAGAGTCCTGGTCAAGAAGAACCTTCAGGATTATAGATTCTTACCACCTGTTCAGGGCTCTGTGCACACTGGCAGCAGAGAATGGGGTAGAGGGAAGCTGATCTAATAGTAAGGCTAGCACCCCTTCCCAGCCTTAGGGTGTAGGCAAGAAGGCTTCAGGACTCCCCTGTTCTCTTTGCATCTCCCCTCACAATGCCCACAGGGGTATGTCTTCCTCTTAGTGGCCAGGCTGCCTCCTCCAGGTTAAAGTGACATTGAAGGGTTGTCCAGGTAGATTAGGGAGGTGCAAGGGCAGGGCTTCTAGGCAAAAATAACCTACCAGGTAGCAAATGCTAATTAGTGGTTGTTATTATTTTTAGAGAGAGGGACAGTGGGAGAGACAGAGAAAGAGAGAAACAACTTTAGTTTTTCACGTGGCTTTAGTTGCTCTAACACTTAGTTGTGTACGTGGTGCTGGGGTTTGAACCCAGGTCCTTGTGCTTGCCAGGCAAGTGCCGAAACCGCTGAGCCACCGCTCCAGCCCCAAAACCTATTTTTTAAAGCCACACTTCACTTAAGCATTATAAGCATTTCGCTACAGCTAACTTTATAGCTGAGGCTTTCAGCTGGAGCCCCTTAAAGGACAACTGATGACCAGGAAGAGATAGCCTTCTTCCATAATTGGCATGTAATGGCAGGTTGTGGCTCCAGGATTTCTGCAAGATGTGGAGAAATTACGTGATTTGAAGGGTCGTGAAAGGCAGGGAGGTAACGACATGCAGAAGACACTCCAGGTTGGGACTCAGCCAAGCTTTGCTCATCAGAGTCTGACTCCTAAACACGGCCAGGCCATTCCCTGGAGCTCTGTTCAGTCTCACAAACTTGTCCTTGTTTCCAGTATACTGGTTTGTACATGGTGCGAAAGATGGCAGAGAAGATCTGGAAGCTTATAGCCAGACCCCAGCACATAGCAACAAGCTTTCACTTTGATAGATTGAAAGAAGGGGATCTACAAGGCATGACTTTGCAGACATTTGGCAGTGGGAAAGGTGGCATTTCCAGTATATAATGTGGTGGCATCCCCAACAGGCAGGTGATTCTGAAATTGGTTTAGGATCACAGCCTTCTAGTGGGCTAAGAGGGTTTTTCCCAAATTTGAGAACAAAGACGTGGCCATACTGGTCTTGGTCACAGGACTCACTTTGCTATTTTCAGGATAAAGAAGTGTCCTGGCCACATCCTGAATTTCACATGTTCTTATTGGGACGTTGCTATCCTCCATTCTGTTCCTTAAATACATTATATATTTATTGTTTTTTTAGATATAAATTCCTTTTTTCTAGGGCAGAGGATCACATTTGGTGCTGCCAGGGTTGCTTACCCAAGAGCTGGCCATCTCAGGACAATTTCAGAAGGGCTGTTGAAAAGCCAGGTCATTTCCTTCAATCCCCACGTACTACTAATGTGAGGACTAATGGCTAACGTAGGTCTGGATTTAATGGCAGGGCTCTGTTTGAACGCGTCTTTGTCTGTGGTCATTATAAACCATCAATGTGAGACATTTGGGCCTTGGAGATGGGTTTCCATCCACTTGAAGTCGGTGGTTATACAACCGGGCATGGTCCTAGCTGGGCCTGTGATGGTCGGTGGCAGATTTAGATGGTGGATGGTGTTTGCCTGTTTGGGAGGCCATTGGAATCACCTTTCAGATTTTTGATTCTAAAAGTAGCTGTTATGGAACATCAGGTTATCTGGAATGTTTCTCAAATAGTGTGAGGCATGTGCATTGATGTGACTGTTTCTGAGTGAGAAAGAAATCAGAGGAAGCCCTGAATAATGACCCCACATTGGAAAGCCACTGACTGGAGGGCAGCATTTCTGTCCTCCACTCTCCAGTCAGAAGCAGACTGTGTTGCCTCAAGGTCCCATCTCCCTGCCTAATCCATGCTTCCCTCTCTTGCCTAGGCCAGCAGTATGAATTGAGGGACAGCATCCAGTTAGACTTCATTAAATACTTTTTTCCCCCTGGGTTGACAATAATTGCAAGAAAGCTCCACAGTTTGCATGTGACTGTACAGTCTTTATGCGAAGGGATCACTGCCCTGCTGTGGCCCAAAAAAGTAGTGCTGGTTCCCTGATCTTGGAGTGGAGACAGATTATAGCCTCTCTAGTGTGATTTATGATCTTACTCACAGCCAAGAGTAGCTCCAGTGAATGATTTACTTACTGTCTGTCAACTTTTGTTTCCAAAAGGTCATACTTAATCATCACCTGGTATTTTATTTCTTTTTAAATATATATATACAGAATTCAGCACTTTATGTGGACAGTGAGTCACTTGTTCGAGCCCTTCAAGATCTGCCTCTCTCGCTCCGACTCAATGTTGCTGCTGAGTTGATCCAGGTAAAAAACCTGAAGGCATCTGTAAGCTGCCGTGGATTAGATCAGGGCAGGAGAAGAACCTGAGGGGTAATGGAACTCTTCAGGATATCTCAGAGTCAGCTTTTCCTTTCATACACTGAGAGTTTTGTGTTAAGGTTTCATCTTGTGAAGAGGAGAACAAAATAAGTCACTCTTTTAAATTTTCTATTTGAAACATTTTAAAGGATCAAATGTAATGGATTTGCGTAAAAGAATATAAAATCTGACTTATTTTATTCAAAATATTTATGTGTCAGTCTCTGTGTTAGATACCAGGGACACAGTGGTGAGCAGACAGGTGTGGTTTCTGCTTCCCTGGAACTTAATTTGTTAGGAAAATGGATGTCAAATGCATCAAATAATCATACAAAATGTAGTCCTATGAAATATAGCACACTATGAGAGGTATGGCTAGAAATAGCTTTTTAGAAGTGACAGATAAGCTGAGGCCTAAGGTATAAGAATATTTGAGCTGGAATCTGAAGGAGAGTGATCCAGTCATACCTGCACTGACAAAAATGACAATAATCATGACAACAGTGAACATTCTGGCTCCAGAATGGAGAGCAGGCCGTAGGATTGGCGTGTGTCTCAACAGGTAGATCTGAGTGGGGAGGGAGGCACAGTACGAGGCTGTCAGGTGGCACAGGGGAGAAACACTTTAGCCTGGTCTCTGTTGTGGTGGAGATGGGAAAGATGTGGAGTTCTTCCAGAGGCACGTTGAAGGTGACACGAACAGGACTGGGAGTGGTACTGGAAATGAAGAGAGAACAGTTGACCAAGAACCTATCCCGCCTTTCCCACCATGCTGTTCGAGCAGTTATTCTCAATAGAATCATCTGGGAAGTTAAAAACAAAAAAGGAAAAAAAGCCATGCACTTAGTGCAGGTGAATCATGTCATTCTAGGGTCAGAATCGCAGCTTTGCCCTGTATGACTGATATGGCTGGACATTTAGTCTAGTTCATGTTTACAGTGTCATACTCTAAATATCTGTATTTATCTATATCCTTGCCCCAGGAATTATTATCAAACAAGATCTGTCCAGAATGCTTTAGAATGAAAACCAGGTATCAGTGCCCCTAGTAGTGGCTGAACCTTTCTGAACTTACCCATTGTAGGGTTGCTTGCCCCACATCCTTCCCTCTAGATAGGAATCCTCATCCTTACATTGCAATCCCAAGGAGAGTTGGGTTTTTTTGTTTGTTTTTGTTTTTGTAAAGAAAGTGGGGGGAGAAAGAAAGAAGCAATTTTTAGTTTTTCATATTACTTTCATTCCTTGGACACTTTGTTCTGTACGTGGTGCTGTGGTTTGAACTCATGTACGCACGTGTGCCAGGCAAGCGCTATAACTGCCGAGCCACCGCTCCAGCCCCCAAGGAGAGTTTTTAACTTTAATTAAAGTGTACCATATAGAAAAGTGTCCACGTAAGTCAGTATGAAATCAGCATCCAGAGCAAGAATCAGAATATTGCCGGCCCCCAGAAGGCATTATGCATACCCTCTTCAAGTCCCTGGCTGCCCAAAAGATCATCTCATCACTGTCCTGGCTTCCAATACTTAGTTTTGCCTATTTTAAAATTTCCTACAAATATAATGAAAAAACATGTTTTCTTTCATGTCTGACATGTTTTACTCAATGTTGCTGAGAGTCATTCTTTTCTCCTTGGGGAATTTGTTCTGCACTTTTATGTAAATGTATTTAAACACCATGAACAGATCTGCTTTGCTAATTACTTCTTGGTGACTTTAGATATTCATGTCTCATTAGAGATTTAAGTATAAATTCAAATAGACTAATGGCACTGTTAGCCTTCAGGTTAGTGATTGAAAGACATAGTCCTTTTAATTCCAACTCTGAACTAGCTAGCCCTTGAATGAGGTTAGCACTTGGTTGAGGTGGGCAGAACGAGAGGCATAGTCCTTGGGTATTTTTGTGAGGTCTCCCACATTTACCCCAGATCAATCAGGGAGGGTGCTGGGCCCCAACAGAAGAAACTATGAACCAGTGTCTGAATGGCGTTTCCTCACCCACAAAGTTAGATGACTTCCTTAGTCACCTTATGATTTGTTTCTAGTTAAGCAAATATAATGACTCACATTTTTAATTCAGTTATTGTATTTCTCTTTCAGACCACAGTTCCTTTAGAGCTTCCTCAGGTGAAACCAAAGAGAAGTGATGACAGCAAAGGCCTGGGCATGCAGTTAAAGGGGCCCTTGGGGCCTGGAGGAAGGGGACCCATTTCTGAGCTGAGATCTTCCATTGCTGGCTGCCCTGGGTCCATAGCCAAAGACAGCCCAAGATTGGGTCTTTCAGGAGGGTCTCAGAAACCCATTTCCCCACTGCTGGCAGCAGACCATTTGGAGGAAGAACTGGATCTATTGCTTAATTTAGATGCACCTGTGGAAGAGAGAGATGACATCGTACCAGAACAGACATCTCAGGACTTGAAATCTGAGAGCGATGGGCATGTGGCCCAAGAGGAAGAAGGTATGGCTTATATTTTATTCCCCATCCCTGATCTTGATTCTGGTGTTTGTGAGAACAGCTCCACCTGCATCACATCTGTACATGGCCCTCTTGGTATCTGACATTGATCCAGCGTTGTCTCTGACATCTATTCCCATGCTCACATCGCTGCTTCCCCTGAGCTGACCTTTCTGACGACCTTCCTCTCACTCAATATTACTGAGCGGCTAAAGCTGCTGCCTGCAGCACTAAACCTGGGGCTGCAAATTGAATTTGTGCTGTACAAAGGCATTAAGATACTTGTAGCCCTCAGCTTTTCAGCAGCAGACCTTTTAATCGACTGTCTGAACAAGCTTGTAAACCAATTCTTCATACTACTTTCTTGCTATTTTGATCTTATTTTTTTCCAAAGAAGAGCACTCAGTAATTTGTGCACATTTTGTGAGATGGTGGCCATCTGATGTGGTGATTGTCACCTCCGTGTACTGCATTTGAAAACCATTAATGATTTTCCAGGATTGCTGTAATAGTAAAAGGTGAAAGAGAAAAGCAAATGTCTACCCTCATTTATTGTTTATATATTATTGCATCATCTTTAGAAGTAACAAATAATGAGAATGTTTCCCCTTGTTGGAGGGAAAGTAATAATTAGGGCTAAAGTATATCCTGGAACAAACCCTGGGGAAGCTTTAACGCTCAATGCTGGGACTATTATAAGGTTATTAATACTGCTTTTATTTCCCTAGTTCCTACAAAACCATCTGTGACTGAAGAAAAGAATGTGGAATCTGAGCAACCAAGTATATCAAAAAATGTGACCGAGGAAGAGCTAGAAGACTGGTTGGACAGCATGATTTCCTAAAGAGAAAAGTAGGGGGAAAGTGCCTTCTAAGTAAGGGCGGGCACTAGGCGGTCCTTCAGGGTCAGCTAGTTGACCAGCATGGCCCACATTCATGTGTTCCTGTGTGCTTACAGCAGTCGATGCCTACCTCTTTTTGACAGCATCTGTAATAGTGTCAGAGACTAGCTGCATTTGTGTTCTGGCTTAGTAGAGCTCATTAAGGGCAGAGGATGTTATAGCCTCATTCCTCTGATGTTTACAGCAGAGCAGGCGCTGCCCATTAAGAGAATACATGCACTCAAAAAGCCATGCATTTGGCCAAAATAAATACCCTCTGGTCTGGATTTTTCTTCTTTCTTGTGTGAAGTAGCTGTTATGTCCCCAGCAGTCACATCATGGTTATACAATCATTCAGAAGTGGTAAAAGAGATCAAACCATGGATTCGTATGTATTTATTGCAGTGGGCACTTCATTTTATTTGAGATTCACCTAAACATAGCAGCTCCACTACTTACAAGGACCATAAAGCATTACTCAATTTTGGCATAAGATTGAGATTTTTCTGAATTTTTTCAGTACAGTACTTTTCTTCTAATAACAGCAAGTGACAAGCTGTTACTGAAAAAAAATTGTATGAATAACCTTCAAGTGCAGTTTCATGAAGTAAAATCAGCACAACTATTTAATGGAACTGTCCTTCTGGAACACAAACATAGAAAACTTGCATAGCTATATCTAAAGAGGTTTTAAGGCACTTAATCGATATTTCAGTGTTGACAAAGTGTTGGTTTGTTTTCTGTTTCATTAACTACTTAAAGCTTTTCAAGTTGATTCTGGGTATCATCACTAGCAAGTACCATGGGAAACATCAGACTGCAGTTAATGTGATTTCATGTAGTTCAACCCCGAGTCACCTTGGGCTACTGTCATATGACATTCAGATGTTTAAATTTTTAGGTGTTAAATGTTCAAGGATTTACACTTTCCTCAGTGCTACCATTCCCCAACCTAGTTGCTTGAAGGCATTCAAGTAGAGATTCCTCGCCACCTTTTAACATCGTGGCAGGTTATCACACACAGTCTGTCCATTAGGCACAAAACACCAGATCAATTTCCAGATGTCATAGATTTTTAACTACTTTTTCCTAAGGCGTTTAGAAAATGTCACATTCAAACATTTTGCAGAACTATAGAAGGATTTCATTGCCCCAGAGGGTGACTGTCCAGAATCACTTCTTTCATTCAGATTTATCCAAGCTGATCTTCATATTGCTTCCGAAAGCAGTCGCCAGCAGGGAAGAAATCCCAACACCTTTCTTGGTACATCTTCCACACGTAAGATTCCTGAAATAATGTGAACAAAAGGTACTTCTTTTCACAGCACAGTAAGTAAAAACCAGTTCTTACTCTCTATGACTGTCTTTAAGAAGATGGAGGCCACTTCCTTCTTGCTGTAGTCCTGCCCAAGTTGTTGGCTGGGAGGAAGAACAGCAATAGGCTGGTCCCATGTCATTTGTAAGTGGGGCAAGGCAGGGAGCATTCTGTGCTAACTAAGGCAGATAGATGCCTGAGAGCCCAGACACCTCTCCAGAGTGAGCTATAGTTTTCCTACACATCCAGTGATGTTGGGATTTTGTCTCTTGTTCTCCCTCTTTACATTTCTTTCTCATACTTAGTCACAGAAACTCTTGACACCCACACACAAGGTTGCTGTCTTATGCTGCCTCCTCTGCTCTTTCTTATAGCCACCCACTCCATTCCTCATTGTCTTTTCCTCCAATGCTCTCCCCACCTGCAGCTCTTCTGCTTTGGAGCAGTAACCACAATGGTTTAGGAAATGTCAGCCTCTGCTGGGAAGGTCACCATGGAATTGACTTAAAGGATAGCTACATGCATGCAAGAGAGTAATGGGGCCATTAGCTCAGATACCCTACTAAGTCTCTAAACTTAACAGGTACAAGATTCTTAATGGCATTTTATTTCTCACCTGACCAGTGTGTTCTGTTTCATCTTTATTAATCAAATACATCAGAAAGAACCTGAAGAAAAAAAGGAATGCTAAATGAGAAAAAGCTTGCTTGGTTTAAGAGAGAAGGACAGTGTGAGAGAGAGAAGCAGTTTTATTTAGTTTTTCATGTGGCTTTTGTTGCTCTGACACTTGTGCTGCTGGGGTATGAACTTGTGTCCTTGTTCATGTGAGGCAAGTACCATAACTGCTGAGCCACTGCTCCAGCTCCAAGAAAAAGGTTTCTTAACCAAGGTACCTCCTTACCATCCCCAGTCCTTGAGCTAAGACCACTTTCAAGGCAGTGTTTTGTCCACCATTTAAGAAAATACTAAAAAATAAAATAGCCCAGCCTTTTACCATAAAATTTTAACGGCTCAGTTTGTCATCTAATGAAAACATAGAGTTGAAATTACATGTAGGATATCAATGTATTTAATATCATTAAGTTACTCTCATTCTTCCAGAAATCTTTGTTTTTTAAACAACTTGGAAATGCCAGTATGGTTTTACTTTCTCCAAACATGATCCATGTGGAAGATTTGTGTCTGTCTCCAACACATCAGTGTCCCAGGGGACTGAACTCTCAGCTCACATTACATGAGCTCAGAGACAGTTTTCAAAGGAAACAGTCTGGTGCCCTTCAGGAAAAGACTTGTGAGGCTGGTGGCAAGGAAGAGAGAAAAAGGACTATCCTTCTGAGGGTGGCAGAGCGTCCAGATCTTGACCTCTCCGAGGATAGAGCTGCATTTACAGGAATGGCTCTAAATATGTTCGTTTCTCCTTCCCTAAAGAAGGCCGGGCCAATGTGTTCATCATGGTGAAGTGCCAAGGTGGTAGGATGTCATTACTTCCCCAGCACACTTATGAAATTGGCAAAGCATCATTTTAGGCGGGATGGTCAAGCATGAGTAATTGGGTTCTATTTCACACTGCTAGGGGGCAGCACCAAAAACAGACCAGGACACCACTGTTACAGGAAGTCACAGAAGGGAGTCTCAGCCCAGAAGTCCAACATCCTTTCACTCTTCCTGTTGGTGCTACATCCTGATCACCTCCATTGAGATGATGAGAGGGAGGGAGGGAGGGTATGCTATCACTAGGAAATTCTGTCCATCTTTGCCACTTCTCTGATAACACCATTTCCCAAAGGCTAGACCTATTCCTTGCTAGAGAAAGATTAGGACTTTCTAAACAATAAAAGAGGGCTGGAGTAGTAGCTCAGCAGTTATGGTGCTTGCCTGGCATGTGCGAGTACGCAAGTTCAGACCCCAGCACCATGTACACAGTCAAGTCTTGGAGCAACAAAAGCCACATGAAAAACTAAATAAAATTGATTCTCTCACTGTCCCTCTCTCTTTAAAAATGATAAAAGAGTGGGGAAGAGCAAGATTAGGGAGCAGAGTATTCTTTTTCCTTTAAAAATGATCAGTTACAGAATTTGAATTATCTGATCACATAATCTGTATGCCCCATAAAAGGCAAAGCATTTGTTCAAGAACAGATTATTTGAGCCTTAGAAGAAGTCAAATATTCATTTGAAAGGAGAATGGGAGTTCTCAGGTTTTGCTAAAAGGGAAAGAGTACTGGATAACAGCTGGAAGTAAACATAGACATGCTTCAGGATTGAAGAAAACTTGTTCCTAGCCTACAGTGAAACTCCAGTGGAAAGAAACTGTTGCTGATAAGTGTCCCTGAGAAGTGATGGGGTCTCATCAGGTTGGGGGACTGCCTATGCTGGTGGCAGAGACAGTCTGCAACATACATTGTTGCAGCACATGAGAGGCAGAGTGTATGGATAGCCTCATAGGGAAGCCTGGGTATGCTTTTTTCATACAGGAACAAGTGGCTTTGGCTGAGACAATGTGACATAATTGGTTTTTCACCCTAATAACTCCCTTTTCCTGACCCATCACCTCTATTAACCAAGAATACTCACAAGTAGTTGGCCAAGTTGTGCTCTTGTAATGTGTGTGTTTCAAAACCATGAGGGGTCGTGTCGAAGTAGTCATTGCCAATGCCACAGATGAAACATTTAGTCTGCAAGAAGTAACAGAAAAGGCAATTGCAGGCATGACAAAGGGGGATGATGGGCTGTTGAACGGTGCTGTTCCATTTAACGCTTCTGGCTATTAGTCATTCACTCCACAGTCCCCCTACCTAGCTCTTGCTTAGCTGAGGATACTGTGCCCTCCAATCATGGGGCAGCAATGTGGCAGCCCCAGAGGAGTCTCAGGACAGAAATGCCCAGAGCTGGTGGATGGGCACAGAACAGGCAGTGGACAAGCATGAAAAACTGTCTCAGGGCTGACCCTAATAGCCATACCTATTGTTTTAAAATCCTCATTTGCTGTGGGAATATAGGGTTGGAATGAGTAGTTAGAAATGTTACCTCCATATCTTCTCGCACTTGTTCCTGCTGGTCTCTTAGCTCTCCAAAAGCATCAATGATAAGACCTGGAATTTTAAAACAAAGACAAAGCATGACAATCTGCACAGTGGTCTCCTGGGAGGAGACCCATAGAGGGAATGGCAGAGGCCACTTGTTTTGTTAAAAAGCGAATAATTAAGCCAACTGAGGGGTGGGGGGTGGTAGGGGAATTCCTGTTTTTCAAAGTGCTGTCATCTACTCTCTCCTGCCGTTTTCCTCTGCCATTTGTTTCGGTCTTTGGGATTAGTCTTTCCACTCCTCCTGACCCCTGGGACATCCACCTGGACCATGGACCAGGCTTCTAGCCCCTCAACACCTACATATTGTACAAGTACTTCAACTGAGCATGACAAACTAAATTCTTCTTTCTCCAATTCCTGACAAGCTATTGACCAAATTATTGATACTCCTTTTTCTCCCCATAAAGATGATATAAATCTTTCACATTTCCATATGTCCTCTCTCTCTGTTCCTTCCCCTCTTCAGGAGGACAAAGACCAGGAGATCTCCAGGAGGCAGAACGATGAGGCTACTAAAATTCAGAGGATGGGGTCCTCTCTGGACTCTCAAGTTTATTGTAACAGTGTCTGGGTGAACTTTGACTTAGGCCTGAAAATAGTAGATGGTCCATAAATAGTTGCTAAAGTAACAGGTAAACAAATTCGCAAGCTTTTTAAGAGAAAGGGAGAGAGAATGGATTTTATTTATTTTTTCATCTGGCTTTTGTTTCTCCCACACTCAGTTGTGTATGTGGTGCTGGGGTTAAAACTTGGGTTCTCGCAAGTGCCAGGCAAGCACTTCAAGTGCTCCAAGCACTGAGCTACTGCTCCAGCCCCCACAAACTTCTTTATAAAATGATTATCAAGATGCATCAAGGCAAAAAATAACTAGATTCATTAAATGCTGCTCATACTTAATGTAATTGGCAACCATACCTTGAATGATGGCCAACAAGATGACAATGACAAAGAAGAAGAAGGTAATGTCAAAGACAATGCGGTACATTTCATAAGGATCACCAGCAGGGTCTTCTATTTCATCACCAATGCCGCCTCCTGCTCTAACTCCCACATACATGTGGAAAAGGTAACACTAAGGGAGAAAAATGGTGGCAGTTAAGGTCCAAACTACAGAGTGTTCTGCATGATTGTGAGATCGTGCGTGTGATTAGGTCAGAGTGACAACCTTGACCAGGAGATAGGGACTCTGAAGTGTTATCAGAGTCCATGCTGCTAACTGATGTTAAACTGTGTGTGTGTTTTTTTTTTCCTTTTTCTTTACACTACTGGGGATTGAACCCAAAGCCATGTGCATACGGATAAGCACTCTACCCTGAGCTTCATCCCCAGGCCTTTTTGGTTCATTTTTAAGAAACAGTTCAGAACTACTTGATCCATACCACTGAATTAATTGAAGTTGCTTGTAAGATAAAAGATCTTTAAGCCCTGGTAAGTATGCCATATGCCAAACGTTAGTTTTCCCTCCCTGAATTTCAAGAATGCCAGTCTGATGTTCAGGCTTTGCTGTAAACTGAGAAAAGCTGTGTTCTGCTTCTCCTGAGTTCCCTGTACACTTGGCAGGGATTTCTTAAATGCAGGTTGAACATACCTTATCTAAAATCCAAATACTCCAAAATTTGAATCTGAAAGTTGGTTGTCATAATTATTTTTTTTAAAGAGAGAGTATGAGGGAGAGAGAGGAAAATCAAATTTTTATTTATTTTTCAAGTTTCTCTGACACCCAGTTGTGTATGTGGGTGTCAAACTCAAGTCCTCACGCATGCCAGGCAAGCACTCTGACTGCTGAGCCACCACTCCAGCCCAAAAATGTAAAGTTTTTGAGTGCTGATATGCCACCACAAATAGAGAATTCTACCCTTGACCTCATGTGGCAGGGCAAAATGTAGGCAGTTAAAATGTTATATAAAATCACCTCAGACTCTATATGAGGTGTATATAAAATGCAAATAAACTTCATGTTTAGGCTGGGGTCCTATCCCCCAAAAATCTCATTCTTCATTAGGTATATATAAATATTTCACAAGCAACAAGTCTTAGAGAGTTCTGGTCACAGGCTTTTTGGATAAGGGATGCTCAACCTGTCAGACTTTCTTCTGTGTGTTTGATGAAGTGCAGGCCTCAGTGCACCTTGCTGGGTGAGCCAGTGCCCAATCTTTCCACTGACTGGATGGGTTAAACTCACAGGGAAAGAGCAGCTCAAAGCTAGCTTACTGAGCTCTAAGAGCATTGCGGTCTCATGAGGGCACTTGTCTCAAGAAAGCATAAGTAAATGTTTTTTAGCCAAAAAGTGTTACCTGTTTTATAGAGAAATGCACACAGACTGGGGCAATTCACTGCCACATGTTCTTGAAAATAGGTCATGATGAATATTAGAGATGCTGCTGCAACCATGATGGGTCACTCTGAGCTGTGCCTTTCTTCCCCACTAGGGCCTCTGACTTGATCCTACTGGTGTCATGCTCTTCAGCCTGTGGTGGCACTGCTGAAAGAACCCTGCTGGCTGAAGTGAACCAGGGGCCTATCTATGGGATTTTGCTTCTGATTCTTAGACACAAGACTCAAAGCTTATTTCCATGAAATGTAGGTGTGGGGCCACTCGCAAGGCTGTGCTGTCTTTACCTCAGGTGAATGGTGACCCCGGTGTGGCACACTTTGTTTTCCAAAACACGTACTCTCTGGGAATGAAACCTGTTTCCATCCCCTCTCACCCCTCCGGCCAGGGCATCTCTTTCTGGTCTGGGCTGCCCACGAGGCATATAGCAAGACTCTTACCGTCATCATGTCGTCACACTTCATGTCTGGCTCGTCGTCATCCTCGCTTTTGTTGTAGAACTTGCGGAAAAAATTGAAAGCCACCACCGTGTAGAGATAAACCACCACAGCCAGGAGACCAACAGTCAGAACCAACTGGAGAGGAGAGGATGGTGGTGAGCTCTGTCTCCAAAGCTTCATAGGAGACTCGAGCTCAGGGGAACTGTGAGGCAGCATGAATGAAGGGGCCATGCTGTGTGCACAGGAGGACAGACAGACCCAGGGGAAGAGGCTTAGGGGCAGAACAGTGAAGATGAGGGGTTATGGTTGAATTCTGTCCTCTCCCCAGTTCGTATGCCAAAGCCCTAACTGCCAATACCTCAAGATGTAACTGAATTTGGTGAGAGAGCCTTTAAAGAGGTAGGTGATTCAGTTATAAAGAGGCCAAAGGCCTCGGAGGAAACTAAGACAGCTGTCCATAGCTAAGGCCAGAGGCCTCAGAGGAATCCAATTCTGTCAGCAACTTGGTTTTAGACTTCCAGCCTCCAGAACTTGGAGACAAAAAGTTCTGCTGTTGAAGCCACTGGTCTGTCATATTGTTTTGGTGGCCCTAGGAAGCAAGGGTTAAGTTGCATGAATGAGGAGTACAGGGCCCTGCAGGCCAGGCGTGGACTATGGACTAGGGCTGAGCTAGAGACAGAAGGATCAATATCAAAACATTGCCTTCGAGGAGCTACACTAAAGGGAATGTATTCAGCAGCCTCTTGAGGGTGAAGAGTCACTCAAACTGTACAGCAAACCTTAGAGAAAGTAGCTGATTTAGAAAAAAGGAACTTGAACTTTGTACTGTAGAAAAGCAGAAGGCTTGAATCTAAGCTCGGCCACTTAGTGGCTATGTGAACTTGGGTCAAATAGTAGCCTCCGAGTCCTAGTTCTCTCATCTTTCAAGTGACTATAACATCTACCTCACCAGGTCATTGTGAGACTGTCACAGTACCTGAGACTTGGCAATTTTAACTTCCTTTCCTCTACTAAGGCCTAGAAATGTGAGGAGTTATGGCTCATGCATAATAAGTGCTAAGAAATTTGAATTTGTAGCCAGGGGGAAGTCATTGTATGACTTCAATATGGTTATAGTATTGCTATATTCAGTCTTCTATCTGAGGTCAGTCAATTCATTTCCTTGCTTAACCATATATGCACACACATTTACATATATAGCATATAATTTTTATATACACATTATTACAACATATACACATATGGAGATATATCTATATGTCTTAACACATTGGTTCTTTAGGGACACACCAAAAGCATCTGGAGGTGGTGGCAGGTCTATCTATGGGAGTGTAGCAGAGCTTTAGGGCTAAAAAAGCCCTCCAAACTAATTCTGATACTTCAATCCGTTGCCTTGCTCTAAACGTTAAGGGTCTCCTAATCAAGATCTTTTACCTCTCATGTGATGACTAGAGTTATATTTTTAATTGGTTACAATTTGGCAAAGTTAGTTCAAGTGTTTGGCCAAGAAGGTGCATTATGTGCTACCACATGTTCCTTCTCATCCTTGTTTGTTTTCTATCCATTCTTTTACAAATTGGTGTAAACCCAATACCTGTTTGCCATTGTGGGTTACAGATGACAGAATAGTCCTCAAGGTCTTGAAGCCCATTGCAATATCCAACAGATGCGCAGCAAAGAAGAAGTTGTTGTAGTGGCCCAGGACAGACATGGTTGTGTACCAGGCAAGGTAGAGAAAGGACTGTGGAAACGGAAGAAAATTAGCAACTTTTCAGACATTTGTACTTCTTGATGTGCTCATTAAGCCATTTTTTCTCATTTTGGGGTTTAAAGTGAGGATAGAGGCGATCTTTGAGCTATAGTATTACAAGCTGGACTAATGACTGCCAGGAAGCCCTAACTGCCTTCACTGTTGTACAAGGAAGATGGGGTCCCCTGGCACCTCTGAGACTCTGTCTGTGATACATGATCCCTGGACTTTTCTGGGGCAAAGAATCTTGTTTTTCCAGGTGTGACACTTACATTGTCGGTAAAAACAACCCCCAGTTTCCAGATGTGATACTTCATATCGATGGAACTAAGCCTAAAGAGAAGCAAATAATTTCATAACTTACAAATGTCAAGATTTAGTTAAGTGTTTAGTAACTTAAATACCGCTCTGAACTTTATCAAGTAATATGAGTTTTCTAGACAGAGAATGGTTGAATCACACATCCTGAAATCTTATTTAGTCTTTCTCTTGCAGCTCTATTGGGCGTAAAAACTGGTTGGTCTTCAAATTTTTTTAAAGTAGTGCCCTCCCAGTACATTAGAACCTAGAAGAAACCCTTGCACCAGGCCAGAGCCTGGGAGAACAAAAGCATGGCTGCAGTTTACCCTCTAGCACGCGCAAAAACACAGGCTCTATTTTAGCCACTTTGGATTTTCAACACCTAAACTGTACCAGGACACCAGAGAAGCTGCCTCAGCTTTGGTCTCTTCCACTGGGCTAAAGTCGAGGGCATTTTTGTCCAAACCCAAGAGTTCCGCGATGCGCTCTGCTCCATAGAGATCTCCATACTTGTTAATCACCTGAAGCAGAGAGAACACAGGGTGAGCTGGGGCTGCAGGCCACCATCCATGTTTTCTCTAGCTGCAACACCTTTTGAGCTTTGCTACAGTCAGCTCTTCCAAAGGGTTAAGACATGGCTCAAAATACAACAGGAGAGAAAGAAAGAAAACCCTGAGAAACCAGACGTGATAAAGGTCCTTAAGAAAAACTGCTTTTTATGCTGGTATCTGTATGAATGTATGTACGTATGTACCTACTGGGGATTTAACCCAGGGTCTGTTTACCACTGAGCACATCCCCAGTCCTTTTTATTTTGCTAATTTGCTGAGGCTGGCTTCAAACTTGGAATCCTCCTGCCTCAGCCTCCTGAGTCTCTGGGATTACAGGCATGCACGACCACCACTAGTTAGGCTAGTATCTTTAAGAGTGAAGGATAGAAAGAGACAGAGAAATCAATTTTTATTGAGTTTTTCACATGTCTGTGGGTGCTGGGATTTGAACCTGTGTACTCGCGCAGGCTGGGCAAGCACCATAACCGCTGAGCCACCGCTCCAGCCCCTGGGCTGGTATCTTTTAGAAGGGGAGAAAAGGCCTTATGTGGAGAGAAAACAGGGATTGTGTTAATCTGTTTAAGGCAGATAAGTGTGAGAAGCCAAACACCTAGAGACAAGCATATATAATTCCTTCTGTGACTTATTCCGCTTGAGATGTCACCTTAAAACTAACATTTATTCGTATGTGTTTATGGGGAACTTATAAATATATGCTACATTTCTTTGCAATCATGGACCTTGTCCCCACTGAAGAAGCATACCTTCCTCTTCACAAACTTGTCCCAGTAGTTATTAGGAAAAGATCTGAAAAAGAAAATGAAAAAAGGCAGGTTCTTAATCCTTAACATCAAGGAGTTTTCTGGTCTAAGTGTCTGAACCTGTGATCTTTTTTTCTGTCCTCCTGCTCACTGAAGAATTCAAGATGATTGAAGTTCAGAGTCATTACAGATCTCCTGATTTATGATTTTGCTACTTTATATATTGACTTCTGAAGCACTTGGAAAGCCATCCTACATTTTCCATCTCAAAATTGTGATGAGAGACTAGCCAGGAAAAGATTTTTTAAACTCACTCAGCAGGTACATCTGGCCTGTTGATCCCAGGCTCCCGAGTGCCCACCCACGCAACCCTTTTTCCCTCTGGGCCTCAGCAGGGCTGCTGTTGCCTGTAGGCAGAAGTCTACAGGTCTGTCGTCCTTTCTACCTCTTTCTGTACTGGGGGAATTTAAGCCAGGGTGCTCCGTGACCAAGCTACATTCCCAGCCCTTTGTATTTTTGATTTTGAGAAGGGCTTAAGTTGCTGAGGCTGGCTGTGAACTTGTGATCCTCCTTGCTCAGCCTTCTGAGTCACCGGGATTATAAATGTGTACCATTGGAACTGACCAGATGTTTCTCTATCCTTTCTCTGATCCCAGTACAAACCAGGAAAAAAAAAAAACTTTGTAGGAAGTGCATTCCATTCAATGAGTCCCTGTGTCAGTAACTGAGGTCAGTGCTGAGGATGCAAGGCATGATGGAATATATAGAAAAGATCCCTAACTTTATGGTTTCTAGACTGGGAATCACCCTTAAATTAGTTTTCCTTAACTGGTATACTCTTCTTCTCTTTTCATTCCCACACAAGTCTGATGGTGCCCGCTTTCTCAGGACAGTTAGGTCCTTGACTCCTCTGGAAGTGGTTCCTTATTCCATACCAGCCCAGCCTCCCCAGATTCTACCTGTTGCTTATACCCAGCTTTACTGCAAATAGGTTCTTATTGTTAGAGTCAAGAATGAACTGCCACATTCAGGTATGTAGACAAAAATTATTTAAAATATGTTGTTCCTACCTACCCAGAATGATGGAATTGTGGTGAACCTAAGCCTGTGGTGCCTGCTTTTTTTGTGTTCCTTTGAGTCATTTTCAAAATGACTGAAGCACAACTGTTCCCTATTATACAGAGACCAACCAGTTGGTGCTGAAGAAATGGGGACTCTAACCAGGGACGTCTCAGAGTGTATGACCCTGAGCCAAAGTTACCTCTTCCCCAACAGGGTGGCAGTCTTTTTTTACAAAATGTTCTTTATTTTGGTTTGCTAAAGCAGTTTGTCTAAATGCCACGTATGTCAGTGTTACAGAATAATGGACTTTCATCTGTAGGGGATGAAAATGATTGTACATTTCTCTGCTTGTTTTTTCATACATTGTACTTAGAATCTAAAATGAAATGAGTAGAAATCAAGCCACACTTCCTCTGCCACACCACTACCTCCTTTTTCTTAAATCCCTTATACAAATGGACTGTAACATACAACTCAGCTTTGGTCATATTTTGTCCCAATTAGAAGATCCCACAAGTGATGCTAAAGGGCTGCTCATCACAGCCTTGGATATGACCTTTCACGGACACAATCTCACCTTAGTCTGAGCATTTTTAATTTCTTGTCTCCTGACTAGCAATAGGAAGCTCCTTGAAAGTAGAACATGTTTTACTTGATTAATATTCCTTAAAATATGTCAGAACAGACTTTCAGAAGGGAAATGCATAAATGTTTTTATATATGAATGGAAAAAATTAATCAGGGAAATGTACATACCCACCAAATCAGGAAAATAGAACAACAAGGGCTTGCAAAGAGGCAGAGAAGTAGAAACTTGATATAATACCATTTAGAATATATATTAGAACAAATATTTCACATATCTTGTAAATTCCCCTCCTGGGTCTATACTCTAGAGAAACTCTTTGACTTGTGCATCAGATATAGGAATGGTCATTGTAGCACTGTTTATAAGATCCCCAAACTTGAGACAATTGAAGCGACTGTCATCAGATACACATATCATAAAACTTGGAAAATGAACTATTGCTACACACAGTAACATAGGCATGCTCCTGAACAGTGCCGAGCAGAAGATTCAAGTGACAGTATAATTTATATAGTAGTAAATTCCATTTATATAAAGTTCAAAAGAATTAAAATGAAGTAATATAGACAAGTGGTAAAACTATGAATTAAAGCAGGAGAGTGATAACATACTAAGCACTATTGAATATTAAGATAGCTGGTAACTAGGAGCATATGATCAGGGAGGATAATGAGCTTTCAGCAATGTTCTATTTTTTTCATCTTTGTGGCTAAAATGCACATTTACATTTTATGACATCTTGGGTGTTTAATAATATAAAAGCCAGCCCAGGATGGATAATGGATACCAAGACACAGCCAGCGGCTGGGGCCACAGTACTAATGATGGGCAGCCATAGTCTACATCAGTGACACATTACAAGATAACTGGGAATAAGTTTGAAGAAATGGTAATTATCCTGATTTGATCATTACACATTGTGTACATTATCAAATTACAACACTGTATCCACCAATAAGTCTATCAATTAAAATAGTTTAATCTTTTAATGAAAGCCCTCCATAGTATGTGGTTGACGGAAAAAAGCAAATTAAAAAGCATCATGTACTAATGGCATCATTATTGTAAGAAAAATATGAAAGGTCAATCTATGTAAAGCAGCTATCCTATTCTGGACACTTGAAATAAAAGTGTTACCAAATATCTTTGGATATTTAGGTACTTTGTACCACAAACTCACACATTACTCATAAAGCATACTGAAAATTTAACTAATAGTATCCAGCACTTCTGAAATGCAAAGGATCAGAAACAGTTCTTAGTGGTTTTTCTTCTATGAGGACTCTGGCAAGGAACTGTAGGCAGGGTCAGACTTTGGATTTGCATTGCTCACTTTTTAAATTTTCCTAAGAAAAGAGCCTTGCCTTTGGATAATAAACAATTTTCTTCCCCTGGGGACAGGGTTATTGTTTCCAAATGAGCATATCTTCAAAGAGTTCCAACAGCCACCTGTTTTTACATATTTAGCCTATTTCTTTAGTTTCATGACAATTTATCAAGTCTCATTTTTGTGACTGAACATGTTGGCATTCGAGCACACCGTTTGCTAGCTGTAATGGCTGTGTTTTGAACAGCTAGGGGGAAGCAAGTACAGCTTGATGCCTGTACCAAGCATTTGACGTGTGTTCATTAATCCTTCCATGACCATAGGAGGGGGTATACTCTTATTACTGAAGAGGAAGCTGAGGCTCACAGCCCTCTCAGTTGCGGAGCTGACTTGGTCCCTCACTTATCTGCTTCAAGAATCAATGCTCTTTCCATCACAGTCCTGTGTGCATACCAGGAAGCAAGGCTCACCTCCACAGGCCTTAACACCTCTCCCCAGGTGGCCCTAGTTTAACTGCCATGCAACTGCCTCTTGGTACTATGTCAGGAGGTTTATTACCAAAGGGCTATCAGTTTAAAGAGAAGGCTTCAGAGATGATCCATCACAGGACAGCTATGCCACATTAAGCTCTGGAGAAGCGGATGAGCTGTATCTCCAGACCTCCTGACCAGTTAGAAGTATATGACTCAAACATGGAAATCTAGTTTAATATTATACTGAATTGTCTGGTATTAATCAAACAAGCTCAATCCTTCCTGAAAATATATTCTATCTCCCATTAAATTCACAGAGATATATGCAAGTGAGAAAAGTCCCAGAAACCAAAGACTTAACCATCAATCAGTCTCCCATGATGGCAAAGTGTCATCATATTTACGATAGAAACTTTTTGCTTTGGGGGGGTGGGTGGAGGGACACTCACGGTGTGTTGATTACCAGACGGTCCCACTGTCCCTTGATATCATCTTCAGACGGTTGTTCAGTGATATACAAACCATCAAACTCCAGCTTCCTGGCAATTTCTTTTTCCCTTTTGAATACCACCAAAGGGACCTAGGAGCAGGATGACAGTTGTTAGAGAAGGTTTTGTGATTAAAGTACCTGCTCCCAGGCATTTGTCACAAATTCTCTTCCAACTTCAGGGCACCGAAGTTGGAATCTCCTTGCACCAAGATTCTTGGTTAGCTACTTTGGGACAAAAAACAAATCTTATTCCTTTGGCTACCATACCTACCTCTATAAAATATATGATTGGAGCCATTCTTTAAGGTTTCACTTAAATAACTGATATTAATACAAACTGGACACCTCTGTCCACCCTAGTGAGAAGGCCAGGTTTAGATGAGTCCCCAGGCTGAGACTCCTAGCTTGGAGTTGAACCAAGACTTAGAAAGGACAATAAACTATTCTAGAATAGATAAGTCAGCCACAGAAATATGTTGACATGTTCCAACCCCCCTTTGGTGACTAGGTTCATACTCATCTCATAAAACAGTTTGATAGATTAAGAGGATTCAAAGGACTCTGTACACAGCCTTTGTTACTGAACCTTTCTTTCCATAAAGAGCTCCTGCCAGGTCGTAGCACACTATTTCTACCATCACGCCCTGTACTTTTATACCTGCAACCTCCTTATCTGTAGTAGATATGTTCTAAGGCCCCCAGGAAATGCCTGAAACCACAGATAGAACCAAACCTTATGTATCTATGTTTTTTTCCTATAATTATAAATACAAATTTAATACCTTTTACAGTTTGAGGTACAACAAAACCAAATTTCCCTTCTCCAATTTAATGAATAGAAGATTTGTTCTTATTGTATATCTTAGCAACCTCAGCATTTTTTCTTTTTGAGAACTGTTTTCTTTCCATATCAAAGAAAAACTTCATGGCATATCTGAATTGCTAGCACCACTACACTACTCTTGCATTATGGGGCCATTATTAAATAAGGGTTCTTTGAACATAGCACTGTGATGCCTTAAGAGTCAATCGGATCCCTGAGAGGGCTAGGTACTAACAGATGGGGTAGTATATACAGCATGGATACACTCTACAAAGGAAAAATTCATATTCGAGATGGGACAGAGGGGGGATGGCATGATATTTCATCATACTACTCAGAATGGCATGCAATTTAAAACTTTCCATTTAATATTTTTGGTCCACAGTTGACTGTGGGTACCTGAAACCATGGATAAGGGGAAATACCATAAATTTAACTTTAATTTTAGACTAGAAATTGTAGCCTGACTAGAAAGTCCTACCACCAAGGGGAACACAGATAGATAGGAGAATAATTCACTTGCCTTAACTAAGCACATATACTTCAAATATGGGACAGTGAGGTCAGAGAATACTGCTGAAAGCCCAAGAAATGAGAAATCAGAATAGCCAGAGCTCCTCTAGCTGGAAAAAACATTCACTAAGAGCCTGGGCTTCTCAAGCATTTGCAACCCCATGGTTACTTGGTGACATCCCTAAGAACTTAGTCTCTGAAATTTTTCTAATAATTCTCAAAACTCTTGCAGGTGCCTCACCTCACTCCTTTATTTCCAAAAGGACAGATTTACATAACAATTTATAGAGTTAGCACTTGCACCCTCCCTTTTTAAAAACAGCACTGAAGAAATAAAGACTAACCACAGGAAGGTGGCAAAGACTTTGCAAGCTGTGAGGTGTCAATGACTGATGTTCCTTAATGGATGGTGTTGGAGGGGAGCAAAGCTATGCTACTCTAAGTCTGCTTTGAATTGATTCCAAGTAACTCCCCAAAAGTCTTCTGGGAGTGTGTGTGTCCTTGTAAGCAGAGCTTCTCCTAGTTACTCTGGTGTTTTCTGTTTCCTGGTCACCATAGTATCTGCACACCATCCAGCAAGTTGAGCTCTAGATTTCAAGCCACTGAGCAGTAGCTAACATGTCTAGTGTTGTGATTGCTCTTTCACATATTAATTTACTTAATCCCTCAGAGCTTTAGATGTTATTATGACACTCATTGTTAGGGAGGAGGAAACAGAGAGGACTAGGGAAGTTAACTGGCAGAGCTGTGAGTCCCAGTCTAGCAGCATGGCTTCAGAACCTCTGCTTTCATAGATACAGTGGTGTCTGTAGTGTGGCCCAGGGCACACTTTGAGCAGGGTAGCTGGACTTCAGACATGATACTGTAGTTTGCCAAGGGAAGAATAAATCTTGAGGATAGGAATAAGTTTCCTGGACTCTTCTTAGGAAGAAGATTGCTTATTGTTTAGCGAAAGAGACTTCCTACTTAAGGAAAAAAATCATAATGTGGTAGAAATAGAAATGGACTTAGAACACCAAAAATTGAATGACTGCAGGTTGATATAACTGTAGTAGAGTCTAAGGAAGGCCCCAAAAAACTACGCTTCCTGGTGTTTATGCCCTAGTGTAGCCACCCCCATGCAACAATGAATCTGGGCTGGCCATGTGACTTGCTTTAACCAACAGAGTATGATGGAAATGACTCTAGCACCATGCTAGATCTTGGCCTAAGTCTTAAGAAGGGCAAGCACATCCACTTTTGTGCATTTTCTGGAAACCCTAAGCTATCCATTCAAGAAGTCCAACTACCCTACTGGGGAGATCATGTGAAGAAGCCATGTGGAGAGTGAGATGCCCTGAGTCTACATGGAGAGAGGCCCTGGCCACATTAACAGAGCCCAATCTTCCAACTGTTCCCCTGCCATGGTACCAGGCATGACAATGTGCCATCTTGGCTAGTCTCACCTAGATGATCTCCCAGATGGCTGTAGATATGACCCCCCTTCATATGGAGCAGAGGAACAACCCAAATGTGCCCAGTCAGCCCATAAATCAGAGAGAGAAAAGGGTTGTTCTTTAAACCACTAAATTAGCCTGATGACTTTACAGAGGTTTCTGAAATGGGACTTCCAGAGCAAGACTTTTCAAACAAATCAACTGATGGATTCTGTTTGATTCTGACTTAAAAGGCCTAGGATGGGGCCTGAGATCCTGTGGTTTTAAGTAGCTACCCAGTGAAGCCAGAGCTGATGATACTGATGAGCCCTCCTTTATTAGCAAAGTCTTAGAGGACAATGGGCCCACTGGGCTCAGAAACAATACTTTCTCTTCAAGGGTGAAATTAGACTCAGAGTGACAGGCAGCTCACCTTCAGGCAGTAATAGCCCACCACACAGACTAGAGAGATGATGGTGTGGACAACGGCCAGGGCCCGCAGAGTTGGCGCCATATACCCGGTGCTTTCCTGTAGGACAAAGAACACCACCGCTTCTTCCTCTTCCTCATCATTAAAAGAATTCCAAAGATTTGCCACATCCTCGGTCTCTTCCTCTAATGGCTCTTCAGTGACCTGGCCCAAGACACATGCTCACTTATAAACATCAGAAGGAGCCTCATCCCCTTGGCTCTTTCCACATTATAGCAATCTCCCAGTATCTCGAATAGTTGCAAATAAAAATTAAGAGACAAAATCTCTTTCTTGTAAAGAAAGCAAAAAATTAAGATTAGAGGCCTTTTACCATGTGTACTATAGTCTTGCGCCCTAGGAGGTATTCTTTGAAATGCTGTGGCCTGACCAGAGGCTGAGACATCAGTGCATATATAACACAAACACACAAGTGCTAGTGCTCAAGTGTGCATACACACTTGGTATTTTCCACTCTTCCTCCAATCCCATTTACATTCACAGCTTACACAGATGACCCTCAGACCTACATCTCTGAGGCATCTGTCCTGTGGCTCTGACTACCTCCTGTAATCACCTTGGTATGTTAAAATGAAGCTACGCTGCCTGCGATATACCTGTTTTCCTTCTAGGAGCAACAGAAAGCCATTAGTTTGTCAAGCGGAAAGCTCATATGGACAAAACAATGTCTTATGAAAATTACATTGGTGGTTTTAAATAGGAAAAGAGATAGGCCCGAAATAGAAAAGCCATTTACAGACTGTACCAAGAATCTAGGATCATTAATTCATTTCCTTAACAATTATCTCATGCCTACAATGTGCAAGACCTACTCACCAATGTTCAAAATTTCCATTATCTTGACAGGTACCTTTCTTCCCAACTCCTGTTAATTCTTCTTTCAGAATGGTTCTAACATATGGGCTGACTCTAATGGCTCTGTTGTCTTATTTATCAAGGAAAGAACTGTATTATTAATTTTTAAATAATTTCTAATATAGGGTCTAGCATATAATCAGTGCTCAATAAATATTTGAAGATTGACTTAAATAATGGTCAAAACAAGTGTGAACTATTGAAATAGTCCCCTAACTTGCTCCTCTATCAGCAGTCTCTCCATTCTGCCCATGGCTAAAGTATATGCTTTCTATAAGGCAATGTCTTAGTCATTTCTTTAGATACTAGAATTTTTTCTATAGTCAAGAGTATAAATTCTGTTATAGTTCCTCCTCCATATGTAGAACATTCAGTATACAGCATATTTAGCAAGTAATCACTGCATAAAGTATCACCTTATAAAAAAGCAGGATGAAGTTGATAGCGAAGGCTACAAACAAAGCAAGGAACCTCAGGTTGTAGAAATTCCTGGCCAGGTAGTGCTGCAAAGAGAAGGACAGGCAGAAGTAGAAGAGCTCTGGAAGGGAAAGAGAATTTCTTTGTCTCTCACAAGAGATCTGCTCTGGTTAGTTTACACATGTGACTACTCTGTGATTACCATTACTTTTTTTTTTTTTATAGTACCAGGGATTGAATCACTTAACCACTGAGCCACACCTCCAGCTTGTTCTATTTTTTATTTTGAGACAGGATCTCACTAAGTTAGTTGCCTAAGGCCTTGCTGTGTTTGAATTTAGGATCCTCCTGCCTCAGCCTCCTGAGCCTCTGGGATTACAGGTATGTACCTTCATGCCCAGCAGGTTACTACTTTTTTACAGCAATCCTGAACTTCTTAACCATGGTATGAATTATTTGTGGAAACAAATGTTGGTTTAAAAAATTGCTTAGAATGATATTCAAAGAATCCTGTCCTGGTTTATCTCTCAGGGGACCAAATGCCTAACATGCCACAGCAGAGGATCACCTGCTACAAGTGCTCTAAGTGTTTTCATGATCACTCCATGCAGAAAGTTGTCGATTTGGAAATTATGAGTGATCTAAGCCCACAGAAGACCCTCGAACCTCCCTCCACCCCCTGAGTTAAGCGAGACCGTGGTCCAGAGTCCTTGTGTCTGTAAGCTATAGCTATAGGAATCCCCTTCACAGGCATTATTACAATGTCGCTGCCATCTTCCCCAGAAGTATCAGCATTTGGGGCCTGGAATGGCAGCTTCTGGGGAAGGTTCCAGGCTCTCTGAATAATGGTACCAGGGAAAGTATAGTCCTGGCCACCACTGTACCTCCATAGGCAGTTTATCAGAGAAAGAATATTACAATCTGTACTAAAGTCTGATTGCATATAGAATAGTAAAGATTTGGGGACTACTAGGGGAACTTCACCTAGCATTGGAAACTTCTTTCTGTACCTGAAATGATCAAACTATTTCTGAACTTTTAGACCAGGATCAGCTAAGTCCCCACATAATAGACATAAAGCACCAGCTAGAAAGAGGTGTTCCCATCCTCCTTGGGGAAAAACAGGGCAGGGGACATCCTGTGGCTGAGCAGAGGTGTGGAAGGCTGTGGCATTTTCCAGATAACCCTGTTTTCTTTTCCTGCAACTCAAAAGGAACAGGCAGATAAGTGAGAAGAGGATAAGAACAGGAGTAAGAAAGCAGAGGAGGTGTAACCATCCACATGGTGGAAGGAATCAGTGACAGCTCTCTGAGGTCTGCCTGGGGCTGTCACTTCTACCAGGAAGGGGACTGAGGCTGGAGCTTACCAGTAACTTGGTCTGATAGATTTCCAGCCCTTTAAAGAAGTTGGCCATGAGGGCTTCAGGCTTCTCTACCTTCTGACCACGCCGTCGCTTCTTCTTCTTTGTCCCTTCTGCCCACAGGTACTCGGCTTCTACCTCCTCCTTGGCTCTGTCCTCTTTTTCTCCATCTTCCATGCTGCAGGGATGAGAAACCCACTTAGTTGGGGAGGAGGGAAATAGGTCTAGTACAGAAGACTAGAGAGAAATCTGAGTTGAGAGGTGGGTGACAAAATTGTTCCTCGAGGGAGGGAACCTCAGGACTTCATCAACCCATGGTGGCTGGACATCAAATTTATATTTAGTGAATGTGGCCATTTTGATGATGCATGGTCACATCAGTGACATACAGGTTTGTACTCTTCTTCTGAAGTTAGGCTTAACATTTTTTTCCCCTTCAGAAAATTTGCTGTTTCTTTTGTAAGCCATCTTGAAAGTTAGCAATAGTGCTTACTATTCTGAATTTGTGGCAGAAATTAAATGAAATATTGCATAAAGGGGATTAGCACAGACCTGACATATAACAGATGTTCAATAAATGTTAAATATTATCATTATCCGTATTATATGAAGTTTCTAAGTGTAGGTGTTTGGTAATGTGTTTGGCCAAACAGTGAAACCCTGATTTACTACTGGAACTATAAAGTGAATAAGATAAATAGAATGTGTGCATCTATTATAGAGCTGAGGCGAAAAGAAATATGCCAGGGCTTGCAGAACATCTATTGCTTGTTTTAATAGAAATTAGGTTTTCTATTTACCATAGCAATAGAATTGTAGATGCTATCAAGAACTATCTGCCAAAAGGAAAAGGAAGGTGGAGAAACGTTGGGGGTGATCGCATGAAAAGCAAAGGGAGATCAGTAAAACAGAGGACAGGGGATGGGGCGGAGGGGAGAGACGGGGAGGAAGGGGGAAGTGCTGGAGAGGGACACTGACCAAATTATATTGTCATATTGTGTGCATGTTCTAACAGGTAACAACAAATTCCAATATTATGTACAACTATAATGCACCAATTAAAAAACCGTAGAGAAAAAAGAAAAAAGAACTATCTTCCATAGCAATAAGAGCAGTCCATGCTACTAAGAACTTACTCTGCCTTCTCAGTTTCTACTTTTCCTTCTGTTTCACGTGCTGCTTTCATCTCTGCTGCCTAGATAAAAATAACAATCAATCAAGGTTTCCTCAAAGAAGGAAGTTCATGATGATCCATGTCATTGGCCATTTTCTTCTTGTTTATGAGTCATAGTATCTTTTTCTCTTCATGTTTCAACTTCTCTCAGTATCACAAAATGTAATATATATCAAGCTACTCTGGAGAGATGCCAAACAAAGATTTCAGACTTTAAAACTCAAATGGGCTGGGCATGGTGGCGCACACCTATTATCCCAGTGACGGGAGGCTGAGGCAGGAGCACCATAAGTTCAAGGCTAGTCTTAGCAACTTAGTGAGGCCCTAAGCAACTTAGCAAGATCCTGTCTAAAAATAAAAAAAAAAAAAGAGCTGGGCATTCTAATTCAGAGTCTGACAGGCTTCCTGCCTTCTCTTCAGTTGTCCTATCGCTACCCCAGAGAATATAGTCAAACAGGCCTGGCCTTTTTCTCTATCCTTGACCTGCTTCCTAAATCCAAATCTCAGACCTCCTTCCTTTCCTAGAATATTCCATATCACTCTTTGCATTGGCACCAAACATATCTTCTACCTGGGATATGGATGCCCTAGCTTCCCATGTGCCTGTCATCCTTCAGGACTTGACTCAGATGACACCTTTTCAGAACCTCCTTGGACCCAAGTCCATTCTATAATAAATTAGCTTGTTCATTTATCTTAACATGCATCACAAATGGTAACTGTCTTATTTATCGGTTATCTTTTCCCACTAGAAGCAGCTTATGCTCCATGAAAGCAAAAACGTTGCCTCTATTGTTAACCAATGTATTTCCATATCCAAGAACTCAGCCTGGCACAGAGTCCCTGAATGAGTTTTAAACTGTTTTATATTGTGAGGTCCATCAGAGAGCAAAGCAGGATAAATGAATTCCTATGATTCTTATGTGTCCACTCCTGACTGTCCACACCACAAAGAGCGTTTTCTCCTATTCATTCCTATTTCCTGACATTTCTCCTTACTAGAATACTTCATGTTTCAATGACTTATCCAATGTCTGTCTTCTCTACTAAACCACAGGGACAATGAATTTCTTATTAGCTGCTATGTTCTATCACTCCTAAAAGAGTGATAAGCACATATTAAATTTTCAATAAATAATAATGGAATGAATGAAGAAAAGTAGTCTTTGGACTTTCATCTCTTTACACTTCTCTACTCTCTTTGATGCTAGAATGACACTGGCTGTTGGATGCTCCAAGAGGGGGGAACACCCAGAACCTTCACAGCCAATGGACTCTGCTATCTTATTCACTTAATCTGATTGAATTCAGTTAGCAGGGCTAACTGGATACAAGATGCAACACAAGGATAAATGTTGGGAGGCTATGCTAAATCATATGATGTCAACTGGACTTTGAAGACACTGCAGAGTTTTTGTTGCAAAGGGAAAGACTTCTCCTACATTACACTTGGTTTCTGTGCTTTTAGATCACTGAATGAACCAATGCACTTCAAACAAAAGTCTGAAGCATGTAAAGTCCCAGACCATCATGTCAGAATAATAATGTAAAACGTAAATTCAAGACCGCCCAGCAGCTAAACTGAAACAACGTCTAACTCTTGATATCCCCAGACGCTGCAGAATTAGAATTATAAGATCCAGGTAACTGTAGCAGAGCCAGTGTCTAATGCAATGTTGGCTCCTGGGCAAAAGGTGTCAGTACTGAAAGCAAGATACAGTCATGAGTCTTTTTCCGGGGATAAAGATGACAGAAACAGATTATGCTCACCTGTGCCTTCCTTTTCTTCCGTACAGTACTCTCTAATGTTGGGGGTTCATCCTTGCCAATAATTTCAGAGAGGTCCCCCAAACCCACTTCAGGCCCATGCTTTAAGCCGCTTTCTTTCTTTGGGTGGAACGCAAAGAGGTCTGACATGATGTCTGCATCTCCCTTCTCGCCCTTTACAAAGTGTACTAGTTCCGCTGTGATACCTGGCTCCGTCACTTCCACCCTCTCAGCCTCCATGGCATCATCATGGATGCCAAATTGGGTTGGGTCCGGCATGTCACCCAGGATCTTGGTCACTCTGATGTTCTTTGCTCCTTCTACTAAGCCCCCTCCAAATACCGTGTTCCAGAGGATCTGAAAGATTCCTCCCAATATGGTGAAGAACAACTGGAACAGCCCCACGAACAACATCCAGAAAAAAGAGAAGAACACCTTCACCAGCTCCTTTGCAGCCATCTTTTTCACATTTCTGTACTGCTTCCTGAGGTTCTTCAGGGTTGCCTTCTTCAGTAAGTTGGCCACGTTTCTCCTTGCTGAGGCACAGGCCATGGCAAATGCAGAGGCAGACTCAAAAGAGTTGGCCTCCTCCTCCTCACCCTCCATTTCTAACACATAAGGAAAATCTTCCTCTTCCTCCTCCTCCTCTTCTGGCCTGTCAGCTGAATCGGATTCAGAGATCTGAGATGCTAACTGCATTTCAAAGATGGTATCCTCACAGAAGTTCACAAACAACTCCATCTTTTCTTGCTCCCCACCTTCATTAACAACGTCAAAAATGAACTGTCGTTTCGATTCCTTCACCTGAGGCTTCTCCCACTGAGTTCGACTGGATTCGCTGATCTCGAAATAAACACGCTCAATTTTCTTAGCCCCACCCATGATCTCAATTCGTCCTAGGTATGGCTCGAAGTAATTCAGCACACTTTCTGCTGGGTCCAACAGACACTTTAGGCGAGAATCATTTGGCATGTGTTCAGAAAGATTTGTCAATAACACTGCCACGTTAAACCCTATGTCTTTGGCTGGCTCATGGAACCGGTCTACAAAATCAACGTAGTTAAACATGTCGTTCTCGTCAGCTTCTGCACATGAAAGGAGAAAGTCGACCTCTGACTGCGTATATTGCTTTTGCCCTTCCATGGCCTTCTGGAATTCTTTTTTGGAAATAATCCCTTTACCATCTGGGTCATATTCTTTGAAGGTGTCTGAGCTGGTTAAGTCTTTAAGTTTCAAGAACATGTCAAAGAATTTCAAGATCATTTCTACATTAGAAGATGATTCTACCAGTGTGTCAACCATCTGCTTGCCAATAGTTCCATTTACCACATTCCCTGTGAGGCGGGTTCAAAAAGACATACAAATATATAAATAAACCCGAGCCATCATGTAACTGGTCAGGTAGTTACTTTTAGAAGACTTATGTGCCAAATTAGTCAGCTCTTTTCTGACCATGATGATTTGGAAGTGGGTAGGAGGGAGCAGCCAGCCATAAAGACTACACCACTAGGAGCCAAGGGAGAAGAAACAAAGGGAAGAAGATGGCCACACCGTGGCCATTTTTTCCTGATCTGGGGCCCAGAAAGTGGTTTTGTTATTAGAATACTGAGGATATATAGGGTTTTATGGTGTCCCTCTGATCCCCTTTGACCTAAGAGGGTGCCCAACTACATGGCTGGCATACACACTGGCAGCCAGATGTATTGAAAAGCAATGGGGAAAGGGTGAGGATAGGGAAGAGCAAAGCTTGGAGGTTTTCCCCAGTTCATTCTGGCTTTCCTATTGATATAAAATGAGTTGGTTTTAGGCTTTGTCCATCAGACCACATACCCCTCACTCATTTTTTTTCTTTCTGAAAATTTAGCATTCTAATCAATGTCATATGGCATCAATGGCCTTCCAGAAGGATCATCTGAGTGATTAGTAAGGTTAGTGCTCAGACCAATTACAGTTGTGTGAATGCCTAGTTATACCAAACAGCCCAACCTTCCAGGAGGGACAGAAGCATCACCACCATGTCCTGAAGGAGATCCAAGAGTTCCTTCAGCAGCTCGATCTGACTGGAATCCTAGAACAGAAACAGGAGATACCCCTGAGCTATCTGATCCCTCAGCAAAGTACCAGGCAGTGAGCAAGAAGAGCCTGCTCTGGAAAGGTCAAGTGAAGGCTGCACAAGGTCAGGAATGAGTTCCCTTCTCACTGTGGAGGAGGATGTTATCCTGCACTGTCTGTAGCATCAGGAGACTCACTGTAGCAGGACTCATTCATCGCGTCCTTTACACTCCTCCTGTTTTTAGTACAATGCGGCAGATACACAAATTATTGTCCAAAACTACTGAACAACCCAATCCACTAGAGAGCCTTTAGCTTACTCTAGTAGTTTATTTTGTCATTTTCTATGCTGGAGAATTTACTATCAGCTTTGTGGAAATACTATTGTAATCAAATTATGGTATCAAGGTTATATCACTAAACTAAGTGGCTTTTCCTTTACTTTTGGTTTAATGTAGATTATTCTGATGCTGGTTGGTGGTGATCTGGGTGCCACTGGTTCCTTGAAATGATATATGATTGAGGCTATTCCTCTATATGGTTTTGATACTAGCCTGTTTGGTCTTAATTTCAGCAATGCAGGTAGGACATTGCTAAGTTAGCTCTGTACTTTATATCCTGTCATAGAAGGAAATGATCCTTAGATTTAATCTGAGAATGAAATTCAAATTAGGAAATAATCCTTGGAAGAGTGATCTGAGGGTAAAATTAAAGTATATTTTCTGGGTCACATTTCTTTTACAGACTCTCTATCTCCAAAAGACATAGGTGTTTTCCTAGCTCTCTAAACTTCTGAGGCAATTTCTCCTACCTATGTTGTGTGTCATAGCTACATACCATAGAATAAGTTAGAACTGAGAAGAGACCTCAGAGATCATCCATATTAACTGAATATTTAATAGATTATGAAACAAAAATAAATAAATAAAAGCAAAGAAGAAAAGGGAAATGACTTTTCAAAAGTTACTGGTGAAGAGTTGACTGGGCCAGGGCTCTTGTCTCTGAAGTCTATACCATGCTTCCCTGGTTGAAAGGAAGTGGACATAGTATTGCCAAATTTGTAGCCCTCCCAAGAACTCTCTCCTCCCATAAGGCCAGAGTCAAAAGGGGAAAAATGAAAGGATTAAATAGCACAGTCCAGAAGAGAGGAGGCAGATGTGACAGCTTTGAAAATTTTAGGTACATGTTATTTAAATTAATGCTGCAAATGTTACTCTAATCAGCCTGAAACACATCCTGAGGTTCTCCCTCATGTGTTGCCATGGAGAGAGGAGATCAACTACTACATATGCTACATTTATTTGGCCACAATAAATGTTCTGAGTGATTCCGATTCATCTTGCCAGAGAGATGGGGAGTGAGAAGGAGAGGCAGAGATGGGGAGGGGGAAGCAAAGGTAACAGGGAAGGGCTATGTGGATTACAGAGACATGCAGTATCTGACAGATCAGACAAGGCCAGTGGTGTCAATAAACTGACAAAACAAAGACAAGAAAGCAGAATGGATTTGCACCATAGAAAGCAAGTGTTGAGGCAATTACAAGAAAAGAGGTTGGTGGGACACAAGGAAGGAAGCTGCATTCATGCAAAAGCCCACATGGGATTCCCCCCTGGAAGCATTGATTCCTGTCTCCCATCTTGGCCCTCAGTTTTAAAAATGACACCTATTCTGCATGGCTTTTCCGGACTTTGATCAAGCAGCTACATCCATAATGGAAAAACCAAGGGGTGAGGATTCATTTATCATTGAACACCAATGACATATGTGGGGAACAGGTCACAGTACCTGAGAGAGCTTCATCTGCATGTTGGCAAACACATGGAGGAAGCCGACCACCGCATCCCACAGCCGACTGTGCGCCAAGCTCTGCTGGTTCCCAATGCAGGGGCCCTGTAGAGGAAGGAGAACACCCTTATTTCACCTCAGCATCACAAGTTGCTCTGACACCTGCCCTAGTAGGGCATTTGACACCTACTTTTATGAGCAGATAACACTTCCCCAAAGTCTCATAGTTTACATTTCAGTATTTTCCCTAAGATTTTTTTTTCCCCTTCTCAATTGTAAGGTATCATGTTTAGGAAAAAAACACCAAGGATTTCACAGTCCAGTGATTTTTCAGAGACTTTCTTTTGGCAAAGGAATGCATTCTTCAAATAAAATCTTACACTGAAAACAATGTTTGAAATAGTTGAATGCTGTGGTTGAAGCAGGGCTGAAGGGCATTCCTGCCCACCCTCACCCACACCTACTCTTACAGGGCCTTCTGAGGAACTCAGGGAAGCTGTGCAGCACAGTTTGAAAACCAGGTCCTAGCCTACCCATTATTATGAAGCAAAGCTTCATATAAACTCTATGACTACAAGACTGATCAAGTAAAAAGAAAATCTGTAATAATCCAATCACTTCTAGGATTTTTTACCATTAACCTAATCTTCAGGCATAAACCATCTTCTAAATATCTTTTCTGAAAGACAAATGTAGAGGGATGACTTAATTACCAATTTGCACTGTTTTAATAATCTTTGTATTTTTCAATACTGAACCAATACCGTTCTTCTTGACTCTTCCTCATGGTCAATTTTTTTCATAACCTTTAACCAATTGCCAAATCATTCAATAAGAAAGATCCAAAAAGGACACAGGTACTATCTCAAGTTCAGGAAAAGTCGTGGCAGGATTCCCAAAGAGGTAAGCAGGAGAAATATTGCCTGAATCCCAAAGTCATGTAAGTTTATTTAAAAATCAGTCTGTTCATGATCACCTTCTGATGCCTAGACGCCACTACACTCTTTTGAAACAAAACTGATTGTTGAAAGAAATACACATTCATGAAAATGAGCTTCTCCTTTTCAGTTAAGTTCCCTGGGGGAAACTCTAAAGATTAGGATGGGTTCTGCCTAGATCAAATCAAATACTCATCAAATATGATCTTCGGTATTTCATATTCTGCGAAACTTCAGATCAATCAGAAGTGAAGGTACAAGAAAAGGGATGGAATATTCCCACTTCTTTCCTTGCCTTAATGTTTCTGCAAGATTGATGTGATTACTGGCATTATTCCTGATGAAGCCATGCACAATCCTGTTTCTGTAGCCTTTCCGAAAGACTGACCCAGAATATACTTTCTCTTCTGTGTCCATCTACAGTCCATATATCCCAATGAAGACTCTCAGCCCTAGGTTCATACATTCCTTCCCTACCTCAGAAATCACACGTGTGGTTCCTAAGCATGGTACAGATAATTGTTGATCACAGATTATCACCTTGTATCAAATCGTTTTCCTCATGTATGTGTATTTTCTCAATTACACTGAACTCTTTGATGGTAAAGACAATATACCTCTTTTCATAAACCTCTCTAAAGTACAAGCTAAATGTTTTATTGAATGAATAAATGAAAATCTTATTCATTAGTCTTGGTTATGATAATATATAGTGTTAATTAATTCCATTTAAAAAATCTTATATCGCAGAGGGCTATGACTGCTGATTTTGTCGCAAATTATGCCCGAATACATCCCTTGTTCCTTTTCACAGTAGACATACCACTGTAGGCAATGAACAGAATGGTATGAACAGAGACTACTGAATGATCTAAATGTTTGTTTATTTATTTATTTAATACTAGGGATTAAACCCAGGGGCCCTGAGTCACGTAGCCACATACCCAGCTCTTTTTAATTTTTATTTTGCTAAGTGGCTTAGTGCCTTGTTAAGTTGCTGAAGCTGGCTTTGAACTTGCGATACTCCTGCCTCAGCCTTCCCAGTTGCTGGGATTACAGAAGTGCTCCAGGGTTCTTGGAAGAATCTAGTATTTGACCTGAAATTCACATGTAGATTTGATTGCCACTGTGCATCTGACAAATAAGCACGGATTCTCTTTCTGATCTCTACATAATATAACATCATGTATCCCTTTTATTCAATCATTCCATCAATAATTTTTCTACTTCAATCTTCTTGCTTCCTGAACATCAGATACTGATGTATCAGACACTATTTTAACTATTTTAGACTTCAAAAATTTTTAAATTGAATAAGAAATATTCTGTTCTTGAAAGGTTTTCAGTCTAGGAGAGAAAGCAATATATAATTAGATAAATGCAAATAAGGCCTGACAATACCACCAACAGATCCCAGTGGGGCAGAAAGCACAAAGCATAGACTCTCATTGAGTATAGGTACTATGGGTTCCTACTTCTAGGTGATAAATACTGTCAGCATTAGGACTGGGAGCACAGTTTACTGTCTGCATCCAAATATTCTGGAGAAATGAGAATGTGAAAAAAGTTCTCTTTGTCTTCAGGTTGGCACTCATTAGCACGTACCTGGATGTACTCTGTAAGAGAATTGAAAATCTGCTTGGTGACTGCCAGAGCTTTAGAAAAATTGTGCTGTCCAGATTCATCAATGATATCCTTCCCTGAATAGTACCAGTAGAAATCACTGATAGATTCCTAAAAATAAATAAATAGAGTTTAGTATTTCTCTGACTTCAGTTGGTGATGCTGAACTCTGCGTGGGAGGAGTATGAGAGAATCCTGCATGTCTGTGACTGGAGCCAAGGAACCTGTGAAGAAGGACAGGGATACCCCGATCCCTCAGGGAAGATAGGCAGGAGACAGGATAGCCTTCAGCACCTAGGAGACCATGATATGTGACCATCTGATCAAAGTAAGAAATGTACACCAAAGAGAATAATGATGGAAACAGTGTAATAAGTAACATTTTAAATGCCAGAAATTGATCTGTGTACTTTACATACACTAAAGCTCTTGATCTTCAACTACCACTCTATGAGGCAGGTCCTACCCATTTTAAAGATGAAAAAAATGGAACACAAGAGAAGTTAAATTGATTGTTACAAGTCCCCCCAAAATGGCAAAACCAGGATGAGGAATCAGCAAAAGCTTTTTCACATTTGGGCAGATTTTTTCTCAGTATAATTTGGACTTTTGTTCAAGCAATTAAACCAAGTGATTGTTTCAACACTAACAACTTGAAAACTCATCCCTGTCACCTTGTATAATCTTCTTCCTAGTATAATCTATTCTCAGGTTGTTTTATAGCTCTTGGGTATTGTGCCTAGGTTTTTAGTGTCAAAAGTAAAGTAAATAAGCATTTTATAATAATAATTTGGTATTTGACCATCTCTACAGTCTTTAAAACACTTTTTAAGCATTTGACTTTCCATAAGGGAAGTTACAATGCCTTCCTTAATGGAGCTTGACTCTACAGAAGGTCTCCAATTTATGAGGTTCTGGCTTAACAATTTTTCCACTTTATAAAGATGTGAAAGCAATGTGAATTCAGTACACACTGTACTTGGAATTTTGAATTTTGATATTTTCCTGGGCTAACAATATATGGTATATTCTCTTGTGATGCTGGGTTATAGCAGTGAATATAGCTCCCAGTAAGCCACACAGTCATGAGGTTAAACAACAGATACTTTGTGGTTGTACCACATTGCTAAGCTATGATGTTCAGTAAGCTCAGTGTATGAAATACATTTTTAGCATATGATGGGTTTATCAGGACATAACCACATTGTAAGCATCTATATCCTGGGCTTCCCTAACCCTGAGTCTTCACCTTCTGGAAGTATAGGTAAGCGGTGCCATTGCCCAAGGCCCTCCTACTCACCTGCAGACGCAGAAGGTAGTCTACAGTGCTGATGATGATGTTCACAGTGGTGGTGTTACCCATCTGAGTCCGTAGGAAGTTCTGGAAGTCTGAAAGCACCAGAGCTCAGTCAAAGCCTGGCCCCGTCATGTGGAGAGAACCAGGCACACCCCTCAGCTGAGCTCAGAAGAGGCACACCATGGGGAAAATCTCACAAAGGACTACCTTTGAGGCTTGGCAGATCCTGCCGGTCAGGGCTCTGGTTTGGGCCCTCCCAACCTGGTGACACTGAAATGGGACTTTAAAGAGGCCTAAAGAGCTAGATGAAAAGGGTTGGGATTCTGGAAGCTGTTTAGCCTTGGTGGCACTAGACAACAGCAGCAATGAAGCTAAGGTGGTTTTATGAAGAGCTTCTTATGAAGGAATGGATACTGATATCTTTGGGCTAGCAATGGTTAATTCAGATGGCGCATAGCAAACTGAATCAGAACTGTGCCCCTGAATGCTGTTTCAGCTTGAGAAATCCATGTGTTCTGCTTACCGCTGTTATGTCCTTCACAAAGTAACTGCAGGAATCTGAAGAGATCTCGGGTGAACTCGTCATTCTGGAGCACCTTTTCACCTTAAAAACAGAATATCCTGGTGAGCAGTTGTTTGACCTCTCAACCTGGAACACTTTCTAATGCAAATGACTGCAAAAAGGTCAAAGGTGTTGTGTTGGAATGGTTTGGAGAGGGGCCTCTGGGTGTGTGATAAACCCAGTTCATCTGAAGCCCAGGCTGCAGAGCACAGAGTCCCACAAAGGTAAATTATTTAGCCCCAAGACTCAGTTATGAGAACAACTAGGAGAATGGCAGTAAATGGTTCACAGTCCATAGCCCATGCTTTACAGACGGAAGACACTTCAGTAATTAAGCCTTAAGCTGTTGAGTTAAATGTGACATGCAACCACCAAACCTAAGATATGTCTGTGTTGAGGCCATTAAATTAAATCTCTTAGGATTCACACACATGGCAGGAACCCAGGCCAGAAACTCAAACTTACCGCGCTCACGAACAATGACTGGCAATGACAGAAAGAGAAGAACACAAAGTAAGAAACCCCTTAACAGCACAATTGATTGTCTTTACTTAAACCAGGCTCTTCGAACACACATCCAGTCTGGATGCTGGTCTTATCAAAGCTACTGATGGAAACACTTTGCTTAAACACAGCAGATTCAGGGCTCTAAGCAGAAAGAGTTAAGTTTTTAATCAGGAAGAGAATGACCTTGATATTTATTTGTTACTTACGTGTTCCCTCTTCAGTAACCATTCCCAGGCCTTCAGCTTTATTCTGCCTCTCAAACGCATTCAAATCAAGGACACTTTTAACAGACAAGAGAAAACAAGGTTCAGGGCTATGCATGCTGGGGAAATGGATTTCTAATGCCAGAGTATCTACTGACTAATATCCTGTCCCTTTATTATCATAAATGGACTAACACATTACAGTGAAGTTCAAAGTCCAACAGTTCCCCAGCTTTGTGCCAAGCAGTGTTGAGGATGATGTAGCTCACGTGCATGGAGAGGGGTCGTAAACACTGATGGTAACCATCACTGTCCAGTCTGTGTCCTTTCCAGTTGATTCAGAAAGACTTCATAAATAAGGAAGGACTAGTCTGTTTCCAGGGACAGCTTACTTTAAACTGTTCTAATGTCCACCTCCCTCCTTTTCCTCCTCTCTCTGGGGATCCCATGGAGTTGTGATTTTCAGAGCTCAGGCTGAGTACTGAGGGATAGCACTCTCCTGTCAGCTTTTGAAGGTTATACCTTTGATGATCCCTACGTTGTTCAGTGGCCAACAGCAGCCCAGAGAGATTAAGCTATCCCCAGCAGTGGTATCCGAGGTGTTCCTGAACTTCTGACAAGCTGGTCTTTCTTTTTGTCCCTACTTCCTCCAACCTTTACAGTCACCACCATAGCCAAATTTTATTTGGCCACCAACAACCATAACACTTGATAAAAAGAGGCCCATATGATCAGATTATTTCCAAGCAGGGCTCCTATTTTATCAACAGAGTCTAATTTCCCCCAGCCTGAAAGGCTTTGTAAAACACAAGGTCTTATAAGAATGTAACTCAGGGAAAATTATGGCTGAGTCCATTAAGACTGCAAAACCAAACCTTGCCACCACTGAGCAAAGGAAAAGATTGTCAGACCAGAAAGACATCGGCATTCCTTTTCTTCTTTTTAGGGAATCACATATGTTCTGCACTTTAGGTGAATTTTAAACAGAAAACAGTGAACTTTCTATTGTTCTCTTTTTTGTTTTTTCCCCCAGATTCTGCGTAAAAATGGCCTGCTCAACAACAAACAACTCTCCTATTTTGGTTTTGCTATCAGGGGAGGATAACATGGAAAAGCACATATGGACCTTGTTGCTTTGAAACAGTTTTTTTTTAATTTCTTTATTCAGAAATTTGTTGAACAATCAAACAAGCTTTTAATGAAATAATATAATGTATATATAAATTCTGAAAATTAGATTTACCCCCAAGAGCCCCCCCCAATTACCCACCCTTATCCCTCCTCCCCCTTCTCAATACATCTCTACAAATGCCTTAGGTTGTAAGACATTACACCTTATCCGGATTTGAAACATGATAATAGACCTCCTTTCTCAATGGCCAGGGTCTAACTCCAGCCTCCACAGATGAGTGAAGACATTTGACCCTTGGTTCTCTGGGTTATGCTGACTTCACTCAGCATAATTTCTTCCATAGCCATCCATTTCCCTTCAAAGGCTGCAATATAATTGTTTCTAATTGCTGAGTAAAACTCCATGGTATATATGCACCAGTTTCTGGATCCATTCATCCAGTGAGGGACATCTGAGTTATGAAACAGTTATTTTGATTTTTAATCTGTGCAATGCATATCTGGTCTTTACCACTTAAATATTTTTAAAATGTGTATTATTTTTATAATCACCAATATCATTAAAATATCTTAAAATTTGGGTTAGAAGTCAGTTGGCGTACCTGTCCCTCCCTGCCATCATTATAAAAGAATTATAATTTTGGCACTATTAAGTACTATGGAATACTGAGGGAGCTCTTAGAAATTTATTGGAGAGTTTCATGAGAAACTGACTTGATCTTTGCCACTTCTGTATCCACATGTACTATCTTCCTCCCAATGAACGGATTTTTTAATATTACATTTTTTTTCCTGTGAGAGAAGAAACTAATAGTTGGTGGAAAAAATAGGACTGAGAATAAGGGATCAAATTGCAGCTCAAATATGCTCCTTATTGCTCCAGAGTACAATATTTACCTAATCAAATAAGGTTAGCAAAATTATTGAAATCCACTAAAAGAAAAGCTGTTTTTCTTCTAGATTTTCAAAAGGAAAACATAATATTTCATTTTAAGGTTATATTACTTGGAGGGAAATGGGGTAAACTATTAAAACTTTGATTTCTTTTAGAATGTGCTCCAGATCTTTTGAAATGCATATGAATTTTGGAGAATAAGCTGATACTTTTCTTAGACTGCTGGCTCATTTCTGAAATGAGCAAGAATGGTTACCTTATTTATTTGTTAGAGGATACAGTTACGAGGGGTGGCTTACATGACTTTATAATATAAACTGATATTTCAATGTGTTGTTTTTTATATCAAAATGTTCATATGTGAGGACACACCTCAACAAAATGGATGTGTCAAAATACTCAACAAATCATTAAGGATAAAGATTAACAAAGAGTCTAATGGGTGTACTAAAAACTCAGCCTTGGGTCATAGTGAGGTATCCCCCTTTATCCCTACTTTTTTTTGGTTTGACTTTTATGAGCATATATGTTTGAGGAAAAACTCAAAGTGTATACTGAGACTTCTAGGAAAACAACCTAACAAAAAAGGATGTAAAAAAGGTGATAAAAGACAATAGCTGGGTACTACGGCCCATGCCTGTACTCCCATGCCTGTACTCTGGAGGCTGAGGCAGGAGGATCACAAATTCAAGGCCAGCCTTGGCAATTTAATAAGATGTTGTCTCAAAAGTAAAAAGTATGAAGGGCTGGGGTGTAGCTCAGTGGCAGAGCGCCCTTGTTCAGGTGGTGGGGGAAGACGACAGCAACAGTGGTGAAGTGTGTGTTTGTGGCTAATAGAGATTACATTTCCCCTCTGAATGCTGTTTGAATGTAACCCGGGAGGTTGAAGAACAATACCTGCCCTTTTAGTTTTCTAAAGTAGGCCCTCTCTCCTGAGCTCTCTTTCAATAATTCCATGATATGCCAGTTAGTTTTGTGCACTCTCTTCTATCCCCCTTTCTCTTGAATAATGAACTATTTTCAAAAAATGCTGACTGGGTTTCCCCATATTTACCTGCAAGACTGCATAAGACCAGAAAGGCTTTGGAAGAATCCAGCATCTTTTTTCTCCTTTAAGTAATCTAGCATTTTCTGCAAGGGAGAAAGGAAAATGCAAAGAAAACTATGCCACAAGTATTCATCTTCCTAATCCTGATAGAAAAACGGCAAACCCCAGACGCAGGGCTAAGAATCAGAATCACCAATGGATTTCCAAACAAAAGAAAAACATGCATGCCTGAATGAGACTCTCTTGAGTGAACTAAGTTTATTTTATAAAGGCTTGATGTTATTACTGCTGGAGCTGTATAGTAGACCTTTGACTTCGTGGATTTACTATTTCAAGCCTCTCCTATTTTGGAATAAACACTAGGACTGTGACACAAAAATGTTTAATGTTGCTTAGGTATCATCTGAATTGCTCATGCTACGAGTCTGACAGATAGGAGGAAGGAGCTTAGCAATGAACTTAGTTGAAAGCTTGGTATTTCTTTTGCAACAGACTTTGTTCCCTGTGTTCTCTGTTGGTGGGAAGGCAGTGACTTTGTCTGACAATATAAAATTTTTGTTTATCAAAAAAAGATATACTTCAGGATAGTCAACAGGTAGGTGCTGGTGAAGAGAGCAAAAAGTAAGAGGCAACTAATAAAATGATAACTCTTGCTGAGAAATTTGTTTGGGATAAGTTAAAGACTGGGGAAAACTATACACAACATAGTGGTTATGAATCTGGAGATTCTCAGCAGCCCTGGGATGATTTCACAAATGTCAGAGGTCTGTTGGACACTTCACCTTCCCATGTGCACAGGTTCTCTTAGCCATAGCCTAGCCTGCCTTGGGGATACCAGTGCACTCCTGGTCTTCAGCCGTCCGTTGCAATTCAGATAATCGAATGAATACCACATGCCAGGCTCTCAGCTGTGTGCTTCTGTGGGTTGTTCTATTTAATGCCCACCAGAATGTCAATGCTGGCGGGAGTTTTTATGTGTATTATTCATTGCTACATCCTCTGCCCTTACAGCAAAGTCTGGTATGGTCAGCAATCAGTGAATATTCAATGAATGAATGAAGAATGACTCAAAGCATAATAGGCATGTGGGGTTATCAATCCCCCACTCCCAATGATAAGACTCCTTGCTCACTGTAAAGTAGCTAATAAGTGAAAGGACTACAATAAAAACCTAAGGCTTAGGAAACTCCTCTAGGGTATATACGGATTTTTGCAGAAAATCATCTACTGATAAAAAAGATGAAATTTCTTTCCTTTTTAACCCTGGTAAAATCTCTTTATTAAGTGCATCTTTGCCTGTAGACTCTCAGTCCCGATTTTATCTGTGTTCCCAGCAACTCTGACATAATTGGCCACTGGGGACAAGCACCAGCAAGGTGATTCTGGGTGGCCCCCCTTGTGGCAGTCAACATCTCTTCCCTGAAGTCACTGATGGTTGTCAAATGGGGGTAGGCCAGGAACTCTGCACAACCTCCCTGGAGTCTCCATTACCTGTTGCACACCAGCATTGCCTCCATTCAGAATGGCGATCCCCAGCTTCAGAGTCTCGACCACCATGGGACTCATCTCACCTGCCAAAGTGAAGATTTGACTGAATCACCAAGGAAACAGGTGGTAAATCACACCAACTGGGCTTTATCAGGGCTTGTTAATAATGACTTTATGTCACTGCATGATCTCACACGCCCATCAGAAGTGGGAGAAATCACCTTTGCTGGCGCTTATCATCTGAAGGACCATCTCTGCAGCACCACGCTCGTGCAGTCGAGCTTGCTGATAGAGGGTTTTCTGCTTCTCCATCTCTTTTTCCTAGGGGGGGGGAAGCACAGAGAAAGATCAGCTTCCCAATGCTCCTTTGCTCCTACCGTACCTCTACCCACTGTCCCCAGTCCACATTCTCTTCCAGGGAATTCACCGTGTGAGTTGAGAAGGAGTCTTCTTTGTCTAAGACAACACACATAATTTTGAATAAAGTAAACATCTGAAGTTTATGGACAGTACCCAGCTTTCCAAAACTGCCTACTCGCAACTCCCTCATATTTTGATGATGCATTTTCTACTTTTTGTTCTGGTAGGTAAAATAGTCCCTTCCTCATTGATACTATAATTAAAGGAAGAACCTCAGATTAAAACGTGCATTTTCAATGTTCTGTTGTCATATGAGGAATAAGCTGAGGGGGTCAACTTGATATCTCTGAACAGAGGAAACACTCATTTATCTAAAACACTTTCCACCAGGATGTCAAAGCTCTCCAGGACTGTAAATATATTCATTTACTCCTGTTGTATTTTGTTGGGTACTTTGTCTATCAACAATTGTAAATAACTTAAAATAGTTTAATAGTTTTTTTTTTGGTGGGGAGTTTCAGGACCCTGAACTGCCTTGAAATCAAGATTATTCTTGATTTGCATTTATAGAGGATAGTGCAAAAGCCACCCACGTGTATCTGTGGCTCTGATTTTTCACTTTGGATGCTTGAATTTGCTCCTGTTATGATAATATTTGGGAAGAAGTAGAACATTTTCCATGAAACCAACCTAATGGGATGGTTTTCTGATCGGCATTCTGCCTGCTCCCTTGGTAGGCAGGAGACAGACCACAGACACACAGGTAGTAGGCGTGCTTTATGGAGGCACATCAGATACACTTGGTGAGTGAACCCCATGTGCTAAAGTCAGTGCTACCTCTGAAGGCCCATGCTGATGGCCTGGGAGGGCTGCCCTGTTTTTAATCTTTGTGAAAACTTACTTCAAATGTTTTTTCCTTGTCTTCCTCCTCCTCTTCGTCCTCACCACTTTGACAGCTCTGGATTACATGGAGCAGAGAAGGGAGGAGACAGATAACCATATCAAAGGTGAGTACGTCTGATAAACAAACAAAAAAATCTCTTCTACTTTGCAAGGACAGGGGACAAGCTGAAATTCACAGGCTCTTCAGGACCTCAGCACACTGTAAAACCAGGAACATTTTGATCACTGCAGGGTGACATTATACTTTAAATGTCATCTTTTCAGTCATCAAGGGGGTCAGGGATGAGAAATGGGAACACTGAGATCACATAATCAGTGTAAACCTATCTGGTTTAACCACAGACCCGAACTTTCCTCTCTAGTCAAGTTCTGGTGTAAATGGGGGACAAGAATGTAGCAAGTAATCCCTTTGTGGACACAGCACCAAGGCAATGACAACAAGATCGGGATGGGAATCCTAAAGTGCTCTGTGGTGCAGCTGGATAAAGGCAGAGGTGCTCCTGAACTCAAAGATCCCCCTTCCTGCCCAACATGAAAGGTTCCCTTCTGAGAAGGAACAATTTCCTATCCACTCCTCATTCCAGAGTTCATCACCCTTCCAGGTGACATCCCTCTGTATCCTCCCTCTTCTTGAACACCAAAATCTCCATCTTATTTCTAGACTTGTTTCCTTCACATACAGATGTGTTTGAACTATTTGACATGTCCTGAACCCTACTGAGCAAGAAAGATAGACTACATGCCTGAGCTCCATTTAGCTGGCTTCAGAAGTGCCATGTGAGCCTAGCCACTAGCAGGCATAGTTTCTGCAAAATCTTAGGGTTTCCTTAGGAGGATGGAGAGTGGTTTACCAATGTCACCCTTGTAGCACAAGATTCATACAATGCCTGGAACCCATGACTGACCAAGTCCCAGCCCTCCTGTTTACAAGACAGTTTCCACATGCCTGAAGAGGTCTAGAGGATGACAGATTGAGACAATGTGCAGAAAATCCTGTGTACCTTGGCCATCATGCTGGAATAGGAGGTGTACAAAGGATCGTCTTCCAATTTGCTGGAAAGAATAGAGGAAATATTTAGTAGACTTCTTTCTGGAACCCTTAGAAAACACAAACAGCCATATAAATCTTGAATTATATATATAAGAGAATTATGTAACTACTAAGGCTGGGTTCAAACTTGTAATCCTCCTGCCTCAGTCTCCAGAGTCACTAGAATTACAGGTTTGCACCACTGCACTGGACTAAATTATTTAGAAAATGTCTTTCTTCACTCTGATTCTTAGAAATCACTTTGAAAATCTGACTCAGCATGAGCTTAACATGGGATTCAGGGATAAAGTTACAGTGTCAGGCTGTTTAATCTTCGGATTCAGGGTTGGCCTGATGTAGTTCTTCTAGTGGTTTCTTGATGGCCAAAAATGGGGCAGCTCAAACCTGCTATCCCTTCTATCCTCTGCTGTCTGCAAGGAGGGGCTGGGGTTGACCTGACCATCTTAGCCCCCGGTAGACGGCCCTGGCAGTGCTGACCTCCTCTCTGTGAGAGCGTTGCGGCTAAAATGAAGAATGATCTGATGAAGCGGGTCTGGTTGCTTTTCCATTTCTTCCTCCTCCTCCTCTTCCACCTTGGGAGACTTCTACACAAACCAACATAGATGGGTTTTAGGCATGAATTTCAGTATGTGCCACATAACAGCATGCGAACAAAGAGAAGGTCAAGCGCAAGGCACAGAGGGCATAAGACTGAAAGCAGAAAAAAGATTCCATATTACACCACATATTTGTTTCAGGATAGAAGTCCTGAGGATGCAGGGTTGGGATATACATATATGTTTTTACAGCCAATCAAACTTTAGGTTAAATAAAATAAAAGAATAAGCAAAAGGCTGACTGTAGGGGAAGAACTATAGAGCCCAATCAGCAGAACTCTCATGCAAGCTCTGGGCACCTGAGTTCAGGAGGGAAACCCTGCAGAGTTACCTGTGAGACTGAGTCTCTCTGGTCAATACCTAAAATTTCTGTTGGAGAACTGCGCTGGAGATGGAGTAGGGCAAAGTTACAAAGCTCTGGGGCCATTTGGGGTCTATATAATCCTTGATTCAACCCAGCAAAACATGTCTCTTTCTTAACCTCACATTCTATATAAAATTCCCATTGTTCCCCAGAGCTGTGGCCCTGGAGCTACAAGTCTGGTGCTTCTCCCCTTATCAAGTATTTTCTCTATATTATACAGAAAGGGAAACAGCAGCTGATGCCAGAGGTAAAGGTGAATTTTCTAGCAGTGCAAGTCAGCAAGGTGGAGCGTATCTGGTGAATTGGCGAGAACAACAGGGGTTGTATGAATGGCTAAGAAGACGTAGAGGATCAAATGATGCTTATCTGTCAACTTCACACTGATTGAGAAAGTGGCAAATCAAGGAGAGAACTTTCTCACCAACAGGAATATATGGGAAGAATAACAGACATAAAAAAAGATGGAAGGAAAATGGGGAGACAGGCTGAAGAAGAAAAAGAGGGAGGAGAAAAAGGAACAGTGAAAAGAAAAGATGAAACAGAAAGAAATGTGGAAAAGGATGGATATGAGAGACACAGGGCAAAACTCGGGGAGAGTAAGTGGTAGAAAAAAGATAAATGGGACAAATAGGAAGAAAGAAGAAACAGAACCATGAGGTAGGTTTATTTTCTTTCTGAATCAGAACAAGGCCCTGTGGTGCCTTTGCAATGCGCTTTCCCCCTGTATGTCCTTTTGAGTGGTTTCCGACCATGAAGTCTGTTAGAGACAGCGCATGCCAAATCTTCTGCCGGGCCAGTACAGAGAAGTGAGATGCAGGAAGGATATAGATGCATCTTCCCCAAAGCACTGCTGTGGATTAGGAATGTCAGCTCTGAGCTGGGGAAGAGGCAGCCTCCTGCAACCAGTGGTGCTCAAAACTTAACTTAGCATGAACTTTCCATGACATGGCTGTGCATACAAGAAATATTAGTTGCTAATGATGATGATGATGAGGGTGAAAACAGTATTAGCACCTCCAAGTGAAAATTCATCCTCTGGCTCTGATGACCATTACCAGGGTCTCTCTCTGAGAATTTATAGTTAGTTCCTTTCAAATTTATACATCTGGTTCTTTGTGAATGCTTGTTATCACACACATATGAACACCAAAATCAAATTCACTCACACCCATATCTGCTCCCAGTTGAGTCAGTACTTACAGCCAAATCCTGTACTAGTTTCTCTTCAAAGGAATACGCCTCTGTTTCTATCCAAAATCTCTGATAGCCATGGAGGAAGAGGTTAATAGAGCGGTGCCTGAGCGGAAGGGTGAGAGTGAGGTCAAGAGGGTCCATGGGACTCAATGTTTTAGTTCGGGCAGTTTGTGGTTAGTAAGCAGGACAGGCTTTTGTACAATTCTGATATTCTGATTGGTCAGGGCAACCAGAAGCACACCAAAAGTATTCATCGCAAAGAAAAGTGAGCACCTAACTAGTTGGTTCCAAAATACCGGAGCACTTGAAAACAACGGATAAAGCAAGACATGGCAGTAGCTGTAACCCTAATCTGGTCTCACATGGTCTTTATCACATTTCCCTCTAGTGATAACTAATTAGATGAAGTAACAGTCCCAAAGTTTGCTTGTTTGCTTACTGGGGTTTGAACCTAGGTGCACTCAACCACTGAGCCACAACCCCTAGCCCTTTTATATTTTTTATTTTGAGACAAGGCTTCACTATGTTGCCTAGGGCCTCACTTAGTTGCTGAGGCTGGCGTTGAACTTGCAATCCTCCTGCCTTAGCCTCCTGAGTTGTGTTGCAGGGATTACATGCATGTGCTACCATGCCCAGCCTGGAGTATTAGTTTTATATGGCAATTCAGTCACTCCTTTGGTTGGCCACCCATCCAGGTACTCCAATCTAAATCATGCTGTTGCTAAGTGGTCAGTTTCAAATGTGCTCAGAATACAAGTGTGTGGCTTCTTTTCCTTCTCTAAGGAACCACACCAGCAGGATGCTCCAGCTTTTACTTAGGATGGTGAAACTTGGGCCCACATCATGAGCACATCTTCGTGTGCCTCAGGGACTAGAGCTTTGCCCCTGGGATCTGAATAACTGGCATGAGCCACTTCCTATAAGCCAGGGTTGACTTCTGAGAATATCTGTCCCTGGACAGCAGTTATGCATTTACCAAATATAAGGGGCGTGGGGATTGGGGGGTGGGGAGAAAAGGAAGATAAAAGTCAAGACCAGAGTCATTAAGCCCTGGTCACGGTTTTGGTAGAATATTACCTTTGCCATCTTTCTTTAAAATCTGACCAATCAGAGTTCTTTTAAAAAATTGTACAAATTTGAGTTTTTATGGTAACGTTAAATCATGGTCAAGAAAGGAGGAGTGTGCAGAGAATGAGCAGGTCTCTCCACAGGTTACATTACCATTAAAATGGGTATAAGCCTGTCATATTGAGTTTTTTCATTAACCTTTTCCAGCCAAACCCGTTGAAAGGTGCTCAGGAAGAAATTGTTAATTTTGTGTCTGGAGAAAAGCATACAGGTTTTCTTTTAAAAACCAACATCAGAAAAACACTTACTACATAACAAAATAAATCCCTTTAGCTTTTTAGTTTGGAAGATTCCATGCAGTTTAGATCATCACAAGGTGATTACAGGAGTTGTCTCCACCACTAGCTTCTCAATTAGTTGCTTCTCTTATGAAACCTACTTGCAATCTTCCATGCTAGAGAGAAAACCCAGGGCAATCCTTCCAAAGCAAATTGGTTAGGAGTGGTCATGCTACATCAAGAGCATGATGAATTCCTGGACTTCGCTGAGGGAGCAGCCCAAATATGAAAGGCAAGTATTAACATTTTCAGTGGGTTTAGAAAAAAATGCTTGATTTTGGGAGATGTGACTTCTGATTAGCTTGCCTGGCCCTGGAAATACATGCTTTAGAGCCATGTTCTTTAGGAGGCCATGTTAGCAAGGTAGGGGTCTCAACCAGAGAGGAAAGTGAATGCATTTTGATCTTTCATTATTTCTAGGAAACAAACCAAAAATCACATATATATATATATATTTGCCTTTTTCACTAGGCTAGGAATTTCACTTTTGTTTTGCAGGACTTCAGTATCCTTCTTGCCCCATGACTATGCTTAATTTTTCAACTTTTTATTTATGAATTCTACTTGATTTCATGATGACTCAGTCTTCTTGAGAGCCATCTACTGGAGCAGGTTATGTCTCAGAGGCCATGATTCTCCTTCATCTTTTTTTTATTTTTTGCCCCAGGAATTGAACTCAGGAGCACTTAACCTCTGAGCCACATACTTAGCCTATTTTATTCTTTTATTTTGAGACAGGGTCTTGTTAAGTTGCTTAGGATCTTGCTAAGTTCTTGAGGCTGGCTTTGACCTTGAGATCCTGCCACCTCAACCTCCCAAGCTGCTGGGATTATAGGCGTGCACCATTGTGCTGGCTCTCCTTCATCTTTGAAGGCTCTAACTAGGAAAGTTCAGTTGGCTCAACCCAGGGTAACAGGACAGTCTGGATAAATGATAGCCAAGGGCCACAGTTTGTTGAGAGCAAAGGCTGAAAACGGGAATGGTCCTTTATCTCATATTCCAAAGAAACACACTTAGATACATGGGATTCAGAGCTTGCTTGTCCATGTCACCTTACTTTCCCTGACCAGGTGAAGATGTTCCCAGTGACTTGGAAGCTGATGAAGCAGAGTTTGATAGTCAATCACCAGCTTTGTTTATTGATCACAGATCGGACCTTACGCACTCGGCAATTAGTCTGAGGATGAGGATGTTTCCGTATCCCCAAAGAAAACGATTCAGTGCCAGTGGTCAGTACTGACCCCATCTGTCACGGATACTGTTATGGTTTGGCTCTTACACATTTGCTAATGGCTGTGTGTTGAAGCCTTAGTCACCAGCCATTGGCATTGCTGGGAGATGGCGGAAGGATGTTATGTCAGTGAGAGTGTGCCCTTGAAAGAGATGTTGAGACCCCGCTCTCTCCCTTTCTTGTTGTTTTCTGGCTGCCATGAAGTGAGCAGCTTTGTCCTACCATCCGTTCCTTGCTGTGGTGTTTTGCCTTGCCACAGGCACAAATCAAAGGAGCCAAGTGACTATGGATTGAAACCATAGCCAAAACAAATCTTTTCATTTTCCTCCTTTTGAGTTGATTTATCTCAGGTGTTTTATTACAGTGATGGAAAAAGGACACAGGTACTCTTCCCTATGTTGACACAGGATATGCCACACACTCTTCAGAAAAACTTTCATGTATTTTTTACTTTAGATTAAGGGCTAAAACACCCAGATAAATGCACTCTGCCCTTGACAATCCACTGGGGGCATTTCAGCTTTTCTTCATTTTGATGGCAAATACACTGTGCTAAAAGATTCTCAGGTTACATTTCTATACCTGCTGAGGAAATAGCAATTTTGGTGTCAAAATGCCTGAGCAGAGAAATGTTACTTGAGCTGTTGATGGAATTTGTAGTGAAGTATTTTAGAAATCAGCTCCCTTTTACCAGAAGTCTTTACGTCCTTACAAAGAATCCTACCTCAGCTAAAGTAGAGAGGCTCCACATGCTTTCTTGGCTGACTTTACAGTCCATACTGGTGGCTGCAAGGCACGGGACACTAGGGAATCTCGCCGGTTTTTATGCTTACCTTGATTGCTTAGCAGGCCACTGTGCTATACAGATTCCAAACGCTCCATGGAATCCAAAGAATTTTGGATGAAGTATATAAAAGCCACAACAGAGCACAGCTGAGGGAGAAAGCTTATTCCCCATCACAGGCTCACATGGCAGAAGAAGGGGACAGAACACCTACCTGGGCAGGTTGTAGAGAGGAGCCATCCTGAAACAGGCCACAACTGCCCGTTTCCGTTGCTTTGACAACAGCTTGTGCCAAACAGCCTTCTTGGACCTCAAAGGCTGTTCTACCTGAGAAGAAATCACACAGGTATGTGTACAGCATTCTGATATGAGTGGCAGAGGACAGTCACCTGTTGCCCAGACCTCTTAACCCTGGAAGAATTTTGACTTCTTGACTATAGTCAGCAGAATGTACTTAGCAGGAGATGATTTTGTTTGTGAAGCTGTTAGGTTTTCTTCTTCCCAAATGCGGTTGTCCATTTGTTGCTTACTAACAACTTCACAAATGGTAAAGGACTGAAAACAAGTCATCTGAGCTAACAGTAAGAATCTGTAAAATAGTGGGAGGTGAAATAACTGAGGGGTCTACTACAATGAGGCATCAGAATGACACTTGAGGATGACATGGGATGCTCCTTGCTTTCTCAGTCTTAAAAGAATACCTGCAGTGGAGAACTGACTGTGGAGAGGAGCTTGTATTCTCCAGGGTAGCCTTGCTTTGTCCCTCCTCAGAGCAGATACTTCTTACCTGCTCCAGGTGGAAGACAGCTGCTGAAATTCTCTGCACACGCTCCACGGTCTTTTCTGGATCTGAAGGTTCTTCACTTCTCAGAACATCCTTGTAGAGGTTCAGCTGCCATTTTACAGCTGGGTCATCAGACTGAAAACAAAATCATACCCATGAAATAAGCAATTCTTATACCTCTGGTACGTAAAAAGGCTTTTTTCCTACCAGGGTTCCATAGGAATCAAGACTGTCTTTGGGTCTGGGAATGTAACTCAGTGGTAGAGCATTTTCCTAGCATGCTTGAAGCCCTCGGCTTGATTCCCAGGAACATTAAAGCAAAAACAAACAAACAAACAAAAAACCCAAAAACCTCTTTTTCATTGTCTCTCTCTTATCTTTTCAATTATTGTCTTCTACAACATTGAAGATGATGCTATATTGGAAATTCTCATTCTAGCCTCCCATGTTTCTTAATTATTCTGACATATTTTCATCACTTTATCTCTTTGTGCTACAATTTTGATGATTTTCTTAAAGCAAGGATCTAATTTATAAATTCTCTTTTCAGCTATGTCTAGCCTATATTTTTAATACATACATTGGGTTTTAAATTCCAATGACTATTTTCATAATCACTCTGAGTTTTTTTTTCAAACTCATCTCCCCCTCTCCTTTTTAGAAAATAATGTTCCAACTACTGCTTTATAAATTCATTGCTTCATTTCTCTAAATGTTTTAACTATATTTAAATGTAAATTCTTTTCTATAGTTCCTTATTGCTTGAATTATTCTCTGTTGCATTTCTTGAGTCTGATAGTGGTGGATTTCCTTACATGCTTTGAAATTTTTATATGAATTTATTTTCAGGAAGCGTTTTTATTTAATGGCATCCGAGCTTGTATTTTAGGAAGTGAAAGCTTTCCAACTCGTTCCATGGTTGCCTCTGCAGGATATTCATGGATTCCATTTGTTTGAGGATAATTTTATGCAAGTTTCTCACTGCATTTGTGCCCAGTGTGGGTAAATAATTCCCAACTCCTCTTCCTTTAAAGATTTAAAAACTCCAGCTCCTAAGATACGTATCTGGCTTGGAGTACTCCATGAGGACTCTCACAGCACTGACTTCTTATTAATAAAATTTAAAGCATCTCCTTTTTTTTCTGCCACTTGGGATTTCTTATTATTGCCCCCTTTTTTTTCTAGAGTATTTTATCCACCATTCCTGTATATTTGGGGTAGAAAGGACAGATTTATTTTTATTCCTAAATATTTTATTTTTTAAATTTTATTAAGAAATTTGTTGAACAAACTTGCTTCTAACAAAATAATATATGTAAATTCTGAAAATTAGATTTACCCCCAAGAACCCCTGGCAATTACCCACCTTTATCCTTCTCCCCCTTCCCAATACATCTCTACGAATGCCTTAGGTTGTATGACACTACACCTTTTCTGGTGTAGTGAGAATTGACAGATGTTTTCATACTGGCTTAGTTCTTCATCTGAGGGTATCTGAGGAAAGAGTTGTTCAGATTCTCAGGCCTGGAAAAATCTCAAATAGCCCTTAAAATAAAAAAAATTCTCCTTTTTGACTATATCAAGCCAGGCACAAAATTATTTTGCTTCAAAAATCTCACTTGGATGGGGGTGCTAAAACTTCCCCAGGTGTCCATTTCACTGTTGAACATGTTTCCTAGGCAGTGAATTCTGAGGCCTAATCCAGATCCCCCCTGCTATGGCTTGACATTCACATAACGGGAAGTGGGAAGGCAAGCTGTATCAGATCCCTGTTTTACATCCGCTATATAATAAATAGCAAAGGATAGAACAAAAATTGAAGGCAAAGAGCTAGTCCTACCAATTATACACTGCTTTCAGAACACATTTTAAAAAGACAAGTTAAAGTAAGTGGGAGGAGGGAACCCAGAGACAAGGAATAGCTTGTGTGGGTCTCGTTTCCCTGCAGCATCACCTTTTCCTGCAAGTGCAAATTCTTCCTCAAATGCTCCTTGACCTCTTCATCTGTGTCCCTCTGCAGAAAGAGATATTAAATTTTATTACTAGAATTAACCATGGAAATGTAAACTAGGGTACAGGGATGTATGGGCAGATAATGCATGGTTTTCCTGGGATTTTTTTTTAACAAATGAAGAAAATTAGAGACTTGTACTAAGTTACTGACTCTCAAACCAGCTTTAAAATAAAGCACAGGTGTGTAGCCCCACCCACCCTGAAAAGAGGGACGCGTCCTTGACTGAACACTACCACCACCACCACCACCACCTCGACAGTGGCTCAGCCCCATCAGACAGGCAGCTTACGTAGCTGTATCGTGATTTTGCCAGAGAGATCAGCTCCTGGTCACCTGGAGTGCACATATTCAAACCAATGGGCAGCATTTTCTTGAGCGCCGCCACGATGAGGGAGGTCTGGATGGAATACAAGTCTCCCCTCCGCTTTGTCTTCTTCCGTTCCTGGTCCTGTCCTCCAGACTAGGAGATGATGTTGAAATAAAGAGAGGGCATCAGCAACTGACTGTCTGAAAGGAGCTGTCTCATCTCAGAGGTAACCTGCTTCCTCATGGCCTTGTCTGTATGGGCTGGGACTTACTACATTTCAAAGAACAGTAGTAAGAAGGGTGTATTAAGCAAAGACAAACCAAGTGGCCATAAAACACCAGCCCACACCCTGAGCTTTCTCTTCTGCACATGCACACAGAACCATGAAACTGGACATGGCACACCACAGACACCTACAGTCTAGCTCACTCACATCTGGACCAAGTGAACAAAAGGCCTGGTACTATGCAAAAAGAATGATTGATAACTGATAAAATGACCCCAGGAAATAACTGAGAACCCTGATTCTGGAGAACCACAAAAATGCAAAAAAGCATTCATCATAGGAACATTGGTCCATGTCTCCAGGGCTGAAGCTAGTATTTTGGAGCGCTGGCATCCAACTTAGCCCCCTGACCATGGGGCATTGGAAATTCTCACAGGAAGGAAGATTCTAGAGCAGGGCAGCTTTGGAATATAACTGGGAGAGTTAGGAGAGAAACTGGACATGAAAGAAAGGAGTCCTCCAAGTCCAAGGGAATTTGTGCTTGTCTTTTATTTATCCCTTTCAGAGAAAATTTGTTCACTGGAGCAGTAGATTTTAGAGACTAATTCAATTTCCTGGGCTATGGACAGTGGCAGCCCCAGGCAACCAAGAGAGAGGATCCTCAGCAACCACTGTACAAGGTAGTTCAAGTGGCGTCAGGGGGACAAGGCACTGCAGTAACCCAAGCTTCATGATGCCGGGTTCAGAAAAAGCAATACTGGTCACATGGTACTCTGCTTGCTGGACTGTATCTCAGCCGGATGTGGGAAAGGTTACCTAGCTAGAGGACAGCCAGGGACGTGAGGGAGAGGGAACTGGTGCTCATCAGACCTTTGCTGTATGAGTCTTGGCAGCAACGAGGTAGCAGCACTGTGGTTTACAATGACATACAGATAGATGGCTCTGTGAGCAAGGGAGGGCAATTCCACCTCTGGATTTGGCACTTAAGACCTGGGACCTCTGGGCTGAGCAGAATTCACTTTATGAGAGATGTGCTTTCTAAAGATAAGTGGATAGTCAGAATGGACACTACCTTGGGACTAATTGCTTAAATTTCTTTCCAAAGTGTGAAAGAGATTCACAATCATTCATGTCAATATTATAAAAGATGTGATTTCTTCTACAAAGCTTGGGTTAATAGCTTCAGGTGGTTTTATTTCAGAAACCAAAGTGAAGTGCCTGACTATTAAAACCCAGTCTGGCCAAACACTGCCAGGTAGAATTCTGGTTATGTACAGAGGTACATTGTGTCTAGTGCTCCAAAATACCAGGTCAGCGCCAAGGACACCTGTGGGAGGGGCTGTGAAAATTATGCATGAGGAAGAAATGAAGCTAAGGAGAGGAAGCTCATGTTCTGGAAGAGAGTGGAAAGTGGAAGTTGGTTTACCCAAAGACTGCAAGTTCTAACATTTACTGAGCGTTTGCTAGATTACTCACATGTTCTACCATCAGGTGTAGAATATAAAGGTTGTGTCTAAGAACAAAACTTATTTATAGTCTATTACTAAGAAGATTCTTCAAATCATCCACTAAGGATAGAACCTGGCTACGTATATGTAAAGTGGGTGGTATCACTGTATGTGTAAATGTAAAACGTAAACGGTAACATACAGTATATAATCAAGTAAAATGCTAAAAATCTAACTGTCGATTTGATGGCATAATTTAAATTGTTTCTAATCATTCTCTATTTGATTCGGTCAATGTCAATGTCATATTCTAATTATAAATGCTACATATATGATAGACTTCAATTGACCTGATACTTGAAATGAAACATTTTTAATCCTCCCAACAACTCTGAAACATTAACAAGTCAATTTTATGAATGAAAATATGATGCTCAGGGAAGTTGAATAATTTTTCCAAGGTCATATAGCAAGTAAGCGTCTGAGCTATCACTCAGCTGCAAGTCTATCTTGACAGGACTCCATTTGCCTTTTCTAAGAGCTGCATGTGACCTGGTCCCTATACATCTCCCTTTCTGTACCACATACCTTAGGGCAGAGGGCTTGGGACAATAGGAGCAGATACACCTTAATGAACAGAAAGGGAAAAATGCCTACATAATAACATTTAGGAGTAAATGGAAAACTGCCTCAGGGTTTATTCTACCATATGCACATTATGTGCAAAAAACTCATGGTTATCTGTTTTCAAACCTAGAGTTTTGTCCTTGGGAGACTTTCTTTGAATTATGGGAGCCTTGAATAAGAGTCAGAACATGTGTACTATGAAAGGGCTAGGGCCACTAACAGAAAATAGAACTGTGACCCTGGTGGCACCATAGCAGAGTGAGTCTCCCAGGCTCTCAGGCCCTGTCAATCATCTGTTAGTGGCCACCACACTAACAGAGATGGCAGCTGGGGAAGGGAGCAGAGACAGCAAGGAGACCTCGGTTAGGGCGAAGCTTGGCTGGCTTCCCCGGCTTCCCCATTCCAAGGGTAGGTAGGCCTACATTCACTCTTTGACAGGCAGTTGTCTTCCCTGGAGCAGGCCTGGGGACCTCCAGGTGAGAAAATCCATTCTGTACCACCCCCATGGTGATCACAGTGCAGAGGGGGCCAGAGCCTGGCACCTCTAATACTAGGACAGAAAAGACACGTCATGCATTTGACCTGTACCTTTACTTGCATGGCCTGTGTGGAAAGACAAAAGAAAAGAAACAAGAAGAGTCAGTCAGTAAAAGCAGGGGTCCAAGGCATATGGTAGCATATGTTATTCAGAGCGTCTCAGTCCCAGTTTCTCAGCCAACACAATCCTTGGCTGTTGTGGGAGTGAGGTGAACACAGCATGAAGAGCAAGCGGGAGGTTAGGATGCAGGTTAATTTGGTCAGAAAGACTTCGACAAGCAATTCACCCTGGGGCATGTGTGACTCAGAGACCAGCCTTCTAGAGTGTGTGGCTCAGACCCAGCCCAGTAAGACATGTTTGGATCTGAACGCCCACATGCATCCAAAGATTTTGGATGCAAAGTCTTCCCCGTCCACTTCCCTCTTTTCACCAGGGTGGGCTAGAGAATCTGGTATATAACTAATTTCCACCCCCGCCCCCGCCACCACCACAATGTCAACTCCAGCAGGTCTGTGGCTATAAAAAGAAAAGGGAACACTGAGTTAAGGGGCCATGCTTCTGCTTCTGCTTCTGCTAAAAGGTCTGCTTTTTAAAAAGTACTCTGGGAGTACCCAAAGTGATTTGGGATCACGCCAAAACCCAAAGAATGGAGCATCTTCCTTCTCGTACTGTGATATTTATTTATTTTTATTATTTATTGTGTATTTTGTTAGGACCAGGGATTGAATCCGAGGGTGCTCAACCACTGAGTCACATCCTTAGCCCTTTTTATTATTTATTTTGACACAGCATCTGGCTAAGTGGCTTAGGACCTTGTTAAGTTTCTGAGGCTGGTCTTAAACTTGTAATCCTCCTGTCTCAGCCTCCCCATTTGCTGTGATTACAGGGGTGCACCACACCCGACGACAGTGTGACCTTTAAACGCACTGAGATCATGAGCTCCTTCCTATATCCTACAGGTTCTACTTTTCTGACATTAGTTAACGCATTGCAATTCCCTCATTCCAATTCGTATACCATCAACGTAATTTCATTTCCCCACACTTAGATCAAAAGCCATTGGCAGTTTATGATCAAACAGATAATTTCACATCTAGACCTTTAGGGAAAAAACAGACTTTTCCGGTGTCAGGGAGCTTGATGAATTCATCGCACCCAGTGATGGTCTGCACTGAGACAGCGCAGGCAGAGTTGGCATCAGGCTTTTGCTCAGAAGCAAACCTGTGCCGTGGTGGCAAGTTCTTGCCCCACTGAGAGGGCAAATGAAGACAAGTGTACCAAACATCAAGTACTGAGGAAAAGGAGGCTTTCTAGAAGTTGGTCTAAGAAGGAAAAGAAGAGAGAGAAAAAGGGCCTTGAGAGCAGGAGGGAAGGCTGGAGGACAGAAGAGTGGAGGGAAGAAGACAGAGGGGAGAAAGACTAAGAGGGGGAGAAGAGAGCAAGAGACAGGGAGGGAGGGAAAGAGGAAAAGAGAGAGGGACAGGGTGGGGAGACAGGGAGAAAGAAAAAAGACTAGTGCACAAGTGCAGAAATAAAAGAACAGAGGGGAAAAAGGAGGCAGAGGGAGGAAGTCAGAACACGAGTAAGAAGGGATTTGGAACAAGAAGAAAACTAACACTTAGACGCTGGATGTCATTGAAAATGAAGCCACCTTCTTCTAAAATAATTCCTGTCCTTTTCTAATCCACTGAAATCACTCCATGGCAGAGTGGCTTCAGACCCTGAGGTGCTCTCATTCCTGCACCACAACTCGGGTTTTATGGTTTAAAACCTTGGTCAAGGAACTGGGTTTTCTTGGGCTAAACGCATTCTAACTTACCATTCCCCTCCGAGAAAGCTGCTGCCATTTTGCCAGAAAACAAAACAAATTTAAAAACAAAGCAAAAAGATACTTGCTCAGCTTAGTTACATTTAGCTTAACATGTATTTTCAAACTGTTGTTATATAAACAAAATTACAGTGAGCTCCCAAGAAGCAATCTGCGTTAGTGTCAGAAAAACAACTGACCTTCAGTTCATCAAGTCTGAGTGGAGTGGCCCACGGTGTACTCCCCCTTCCTTTCTGTTGGTGGTGGCGGACTCAGTGCATGTGGCATGCAGAACCTGCACACACCTCCACAAAGGCTGCCCCGTGCACTGAGGATAATTTCATTTACACCACACCAGAATCCAGTTAAGAGTGGATATAAAAACAAGCAGAGGTGAAGGAACCCATTCCAAACAGGTTGTAGAGAGAATGTCATGTCTAATTGCAGGGAAGCAAAGGCAATGGGGCTTCAACAGATAAGGAATACCCTCTCCCTGTCTCCTCAACATGCAGCTCTGCATCCAAGAAATACCAGAAATGGCTATGAGTTGCTGTTTATTGGAGGCATGGTAGCTCTCTGTCTTAAATAAAGCCCTACATTTCTCAAATGTTATTCTGTCCTAGAAATATATTGAAAATTGACTCCTAACCAGGGCATCTTAGTAGAACTGTGAAGTCAGACAGGAAGTTCGACCCCAATGTGCAGACTGGCAAACTGGGGCCCAGAGGAGTCCAGGGATAATAGAAGGCTAGAGCTGTGAACGGCAGCTGGGTTAGGGTAGGACTTGGCTTCTTTTCAGTTTCCAGTCTATTTACTACTGTGCTCTGCCTCAGTTGAGGCATCAGGAGCAACATGAACACTCTTTACCCTGAGGAGAAGGGCAAAGGTTATTCGTCTATGGACTGAGGTGCCTGCAGTTCACCTGCATCATACCTTTGACCTCACCCCAATTGGCTCAGAAATAATTGGCATACAATGTAAAGGAAAATGAAATGAAAGAACTTGCTCCTGAAGCCTGCCTTTACCAACAGGAAAGAGGCCCAGATTATGAATATGATTATCCTCTGATGAAATGAACATCCCCCTTTCCCTACTGGGTGATGTGAATGAACAGAACGTCAGGTTAGTTTGTTAGTAGGTGAGTTTTGTAATGTCATTTTTCTGTCATCTCCTCTCTTTCCAAATGTGAACCCAAGGATCCTGAGGATCCATTTATTAGCAGGGGGTTGAGATGTCTTTGCCATTTCTGCCCATCTGGGATCCAAATCCTTGTATCAGAGTAATTTCCATTGCCTTGCTGCCAGTGCCTGCCAATCACAGTGGATGCCAACTGGTTCAGCACAGAGCCCATGGAGCTACCCTGAGCTGAAGACAGCACGGGACATGCCTGGGATCAACTGACTTTCTGCAGGAAGACAGGATTAAAGGAGAGTCTGTGATGGCTGTAAGAAGACCCTGCAGAGGCAACTTTAGATAAACTAGATGTCTCTGGGAGCTGGAATCTGAAAATTCCAACCTTATGCATTTTGCATGAGCCAATGTGCCTACCAAAAGGTAAATGTAAAATGTAGTTTTGAAGATCAAAATTATGTGAAGCACAAAAGAATCCACTCTAAGCCTTTGCAATAAAGATTCTTGAATTGATCCCTTGGCTTTGTATGTGTGCAATTTTGCTTGTAAAACTTTGTTAAGCAGTATATATATATATAATATACAAAAAGTGTATCCTAGTGCGCACGTAAGCGTGAGCCCTAAAGTCCCACAGTCAATTTTCAGATGCTGGAAGAAGTGCTAGTACAGATAATAGTTAAAAGATGATGAGACAGGAAGTTCAGCATGACTGTAGCTAGCCAGAGCTCACTCTACCCTTAGTGAGGCTCCAGGGACTTAGGTTTTCATTTCTGGTGTCATACCTCTCACTTCTCTGCAACCCCACAAACACAGGTCCTCCATCCTAGATGGTTATTGGAAAGATGGCCAAGATCTTCCCTACAAGTCTATGACTCCCATCTTTCCAGAACTGACTTTTAATTCTGAGGGATCCCCACGCACACTGCACCTTCCTGATCCTCAAAGGTAGCACTGCACCCCCAATGAAAGAGAGATACATTTTAGGTGTTATAGGTCAATTATAACTGACATGTATAGCCAACCTTCAATGAAGCACATTTCTCATGGAGAGGGGGAAGCAGCTGGTAAGATCACATTTAAGGAGGCTTCACCTGAAGGAGTGTTTCTAAGAATTCTCTCCAATCAAAATAATGAAGACTCATACAGAGCTAACTCAGAAGGGGTTGGGGACCAATTTCCCCATCCTGTATCCCAGCTATGCTCCTCCCTAGAGCTTACTCATTTATTTTTGCCAGACAGGTGTTTGGTATGCCCCCTTTCAAACATTTCCTGCAGGGAGGTGGATAAATGTTTGGCTTTCTGAGTGCAACTGTCATGGAAAATAAATATAAGGCATTAAGAGGTCAATGTATCTGAAATAAAATAGGTTTGGATGTTCCAGAGAGGAGAAAAACAAGTACAATATAAGAGCACCTGCTATTGAAATCATCCAAGCAAGGTGATTTTCTCCTAGCTAATCAATAGCAGCTTGGAGCATGTGTGTTTGGAAGCATCTCCATACAGGAAGTAGTTCTATTTTTAAAATTAACAGCAGGTTTGTTTTGGAGGCCTCTCAAATGCCTTAGGCAAGTCTTGAAACTTAAACTTTCTAATGTACAGCAGCTATTTATTCATAAAATGTGATGACCATGCTTATTGAAGAACAGTTTCGTCCAGCCCATTCTCAAACAGTTGAGACTGTTGGTTTTGTTATTTGACGTAAATGAAGTACAGAGCTAATACCCACAACATACAAAACAGATCCATCATGGCTGAAGTCAAGGTGGAAGAGCCTTTGGAATTGACTTTTAAGGACTTACTTTTGACATCTTGCTTTTGCTGTCTCCAGTTAAAAATGCCAAATTATTAATTTCATTCTGAATCACAAAATTTTGCTCTTCCCTCTTGAAGTTCTAAATGGTGGGAAATAAAAAAAAACAAACATTACAAGAAAGCCTCTCAAGCTTTCACAACAATCTTCAATCTAGGACCCAAGGGTGTCCTTACATGAGATTTACACCACAGGATGAAGACCTCTGCCACCATGCGGAAGAGCTGGTCAGAATCAGCATCAGGGCTTTTGAGCCAATTAGATCTGGGTTGAAAAGTAAATGAACAGGTTTATGAAATTCAGTAAAGATTACAATAGTCATCCCTTCAAAACTACCAACAGACACTTACCTAGAGCAACTGCATTCCCACACGAAGGCAATTAATCAGGGAGACTAAAAGCAACGTATTCCTTACACACTTAGATGTAGGTACTCAAGTAGGACAGACAATTTTGAAGGACTTACAGTAATCATTTCTGTTTTTACCAAAGAATTCGAGAATTATCTTAGCAAACAGCAATATTTCAAAATTGTCACATGTAGGTTTTGTTTCTTTTTTAAATGCATGAGAGGGTTAAGCTTAAGCTATAGGTTAGGAAACATAACTCTTTTAATACATAAAGGTGGCAGGCCCAGGAAAGCCTTAGACACTATGACATCTAATCTTGTCCTTTGTGCTTATTATTGTCAAGCCTCTGAAATTCTAAGGACTATAAACAAGTCATGCCCTATCCCTTTTCCTTTGTTTTGAAAATATGTAATACATTGTTTTTCATTGCCACTTGAAATATATGAGCAGAGATGAAATGTTTCCTGTCATGTCCAAAATGATTTGGAAATTCCCTATAAATAGCCACTACTTTTTAAAAAACCAGCCTGCATTAAGAAATATCACAGTTATTATCATGATATTGGGCAATTACTGTTAGGTAGAACTTGACCTAGGCAACACCATTTTGAATCTTATCATCCATCTTAGAACAAGACTGACCTATCCCTAAACCCCAGACCCACCTGTAACACCCCACCATCATCAAAGAAACCCTAAGCACTCCATCATAAGAAAGGACCCTTGCCTGACAACTCCCTAGCAACTCCCTAATCTTCTTTCCCTTATCCCCTGTATCTACCCGAATCTGTAAGTGGAAGACAGGTCCCAGACTCTGCTGGGCCCCCCCTACAGGTTTCTCCCAAATAAACCTGTGTTATTGTTGAGCCGCCTCTCTATTTTTTTTTTCATTTTGTTTCTTTCCTTATAAACACAAGAAGGTGAAATTGAGTAGAATTCAGTTGTTTTCTACAATTTTTTTCTTGCCCCCAAGAACATATATCTGAATTAAATTGTACTTCTAAAGGGCTGGGAGGATCATCATTTCCAAATATCTGCAGAGAAGCTTAGAGGAAAAACAGTGCTCCACTCTTTAACATTTCTGACACCAAATATGTGGGATTTTTTTTCCCCACATTAAACAATTCTCCAATGACTCAGGTGCCAACTGGACATCCTACAATTCAATTATGATATTTGCCACTTGGAGTTAGCACAGACACCACAGGCAAAAGTCCCACAAGACTGCTTCACTTCAAACACCAAATCCAAAGTGCCAGGTTGTGACTGTACTTTTGATCATCTGGCTGTAAATTAGGGGTTCTGATGACTTCCTCTTTGGGTTCAATAGTTTGCAAGAACAGCTCACAGAACTCAGGAAATCACTTTACTATCATTAGTTTATTATAAAAGATGCAATTTAGGAACAGTCAAATGGGAGAGATGCATAGGGCAAAGTGTGGGGAAGGAGCTTCCAAGCCCTCTCCAAGTGTACTATCCTTGCCCTCCAGCACCTGGATGAATTTACCATGCAGAAATAGAACGTCTTCAAGCCCCACAGTTCAGGGTTTTTATGGAGGCTCCATTATACAGGCATTTGTTAATAGTCTTCGCTATTGTATATAGTCTTCATTAACTTGGTATCCAGCCCCTTTCTTCTTCCTGAAGGTCCAGGGTCAGAGGTGGAGCTGAAAGTTCCGGTGATCTAATTACAAGGTTAATTTCTCTAGTAACCAGCCCTCTTTCTCCTAGTGTCACTCATTAGCATAAACTCAGGTAAGGTTGAAAAAGGCTTATTATGAATAACAAAAGACACTCCAATCACTCAAAAATCCAAGAGTCTTAGGAGCTCTGTGCCAGGAACCAGGGATGAAAACCAAACCCATTTCTCATTGTATCATAATATCACAATGACACAGAAGTTAAATTGTTTACTATCTTTCATAGGTAAAGTATTTGGCTCTTGCAAATGATATGAAAAACCTAATGCCTTTTGTCCCATTCAGGGTAACAGCTATCAAGAACCAGTTCCTTTGCTGCTCCTTGGGAGGCTGAGGCAGGAGGATCACAAGTTTGAGGCCAGTCTGGGTAGCCCAGAGAGACCCTATGTCGAACAAAATTTTTTTAAATAGCTGGGGCCAGGCAGGTAGGGATGTAGCTTGGTGTTAGAGCACTTCTTTAGCATGCCGAGGCCCTGAGTTTAAATCCCTGTACTGGAATGGCAAAACTCAACAAACAAAAAACAAAAAAACAAAAAACAAACAAAAAAAACCATTTCCGTCCCTAAGCCCTGAGGACAAACTAGAAAGCTGGAGTAGCCCGCACCTCCTGCCCATTCATGGACAACTGCCCCATTAGAGAAAAAAAGGGAGACTCATTTCTAAAGATCACTTACCTAGCCTCCCTTAAAAGATAGCCAGGCAACTAATAAGCTCTGATCACTGAGATGAATGTGGAAGTTGTCCAGTGGGCCTCCTGGAAAATCTTTCTCTTTTTTTTTTTTTTTTTTTTTTAAAGAGAGAAGGACAGTGAGAGAGACAGACAGAATCAATTTTTATTGAGTTTTTCACATGGAATTCGTTGCTCTGACACTTAGGTGTGTATGTGGGTATTGGGGTTTGAACCGTGTACTCACGCACGGCGGGCAAGTGCCGTAACCTCTGAGCTACCGCTCCAGCCCCAGGAAAATCTTAAAAAGGGATCCGATAGTGGAAGGTGTCTTTTTGCCTCTTCTCTCTTGCTTTCATACTTTGATTGGGATGGAATATGATGGCTGGTGCTCTAATAGGTATATTACACCATAAGGTAAGTTTAGAGATGGAAGTCAGTGTTCAGGTTATAGAGAGGGAGTGAGGCGCTCTGATGAAGAGTAACCCTGCTGGCCTTCGGATGGCTATCTTTGGACATCTTTTCTATGTGAGATTAAGCTTCTCATCTGTTGAAGCTGCTAGAATCATGTCTCCATTACGAGCAGACTAATGCAATTCAGACTTGAGGCTTGAGATCGATAACACTGTTTCTTCTGCACTTATTTTTCAGGAGTGCTTTTTCAGGGTCAAGTGTCTAGTCTTATTAAAAAAAAAAAGCCAGCTGTTCATTCTTTGGTGTTTTGGTTTAAATGAGCTTTGCAGGCACGTGTTATGCCTGAATGGGAAGAGGTGAGGATCATATTCTGCAGGCAGTGTCAGGAAGTTAGAGCACCAGGAACAAAATCTTAGGTAGTGTTTCCTGGTGGGAGAAAGAAGAGCATAGTATCCTTTTCACCTTCAAGTGGGAATGCTGTTTCAGCTGAACAAATTCTGCTTTCACCATCCTTCTTACGTTTTCTTTCTTTCTAGTGAAGTTCTTTTAAGTCCAGATTGGTAAGTATGAAGAACATCTCATTAAATGTTCGCCACCAGGCACACAGATTCTCTGCACCTGGCCCTCAAGCCAGCTCAAGATGCAGTTTAAAGGAGAACAGAAGATCCTGACCCTACCTCTCCTATTGTTCAGATCCAGTCTTGCCCCCAAGGCCTGCTCCTCTCCTCCCAGGTCCCAGTCTTCCACAGGATTCACCACCTATGTAAAATCCAGGCCCTTGATCCTTTTGGAAATACGCTGGTTCTCTCTTACCACCTGCGCTGCTTGCTGCCAAAGGCAGTTAGAAAACACAAGACTGTTGGTGGAGAAGAAATTTGGCTTTCGAGATAATGACCCTGGAATCTGCCAAACATAGGTGACAGTAGAAGCAACTAAAGTAGCTGAGACAGCTTAGCATTTTAACAGTGAAAACAAGAAGCATTAAGAACAGATCTTAGGGGGGCTGGAGCAGTGGCTCAGAGGTGACAGTGCTTGCCTGGCATGCACAAGGACCCACGTTCAAATCCTAGCACCATGTACACAACGAAGCATTGGAGCAACGAAAGCCACATGAAAAACTAAATAAAATTGCTTCTTTCTCTTTATTGCTGTCCCTCTCTTAAAAACAACAAAAACAAAAAAGATTTTGGGTGATGGCAAGAATAAGTTGACTCAAAACTGTATTTTTTTAAAAACAGACAAGTTAACAAGTGTTGAAAGAAAGTAAAGCCATGTTCCTGTGTTTCTTGAGTCAGGTTGTCTGACTTGAAGCTCAGAGCTTTATTCCACCTTGTTTTAAAACTTCTGCCTGCTTTGGTTCCCTTTGACAATTTGGGGGAGGGGGAGTATTTCTCCAGAAATCACGTTAGTGTTCATTTCTAAGTTTTGAATGTTTCTGATTCCTGGAACGGAGGCTAGAAAGCTGCTCCTCTTACAGAGAGGTTTGTTTCATCTGCTTTGATTTGCATCCCCTGGGATAAGGGGATGGAGAGCTGATCACCCTGCTCTTCTTCCCCCACACCTACAGTTCCTGCTCATTTCTAGCCAGATTCAGACTGACCATTGACCAACGAAAGCTAAGTGTTCCAGATACCAAAGAAACTTCAAACACTTGCAGGGCTGAAGGAAGTACAAAGGCTTAATATGGCAAGGAAACCCTGCCTTCTACTGAAGAGCTTCTATAAAGAGCTGCCATGAGAAAGATGAATTTTGTGCGGCTCTAGAGAGCAAGTTAGGGTCAATGCGTAGGAGTTACAGATTTGAGCTCAAGAAGGCTTGGATTGCTTAAAACTGGAATGTGACTGCAGGCAGAGGAAGGCTGTCTTCTGTCCTGTCTTTTATTTCATTAACCATGGTGGGCAAATGGACATAGGAAATCCTCTGCTAGGAGAAGGAAGGGATGCTTATCCATTCAGCTGGAGGAAGCACAGGATGACTCTAATATCCCTGCCAACACCACGATTCCATCATTACAAGTCAACAAATTCTTTTGGATGAAGAATTTGAAGGAGGTGAAGGTATTTCTAAGAAGCATTCGTGTGACTGTGACACTCCGAGAAGAGCAAGTTGAATAGTGGGGATGAATGAATTAATGATGATCTCAATGACTCTCTGACTTTGCCATTTTTAGCAACTGTCAAACACCATGCAAGAAAAACACACTGTCTTGATCATCAATAGCGACAAATGCAATTAAAGAGCTATTTCAGGAGCAACCTTACTCCACTTTTATTTTTGTTTTCACCTCAAACGCTGTCAAATTTCTTCTTTAAACTGCAAACATAATGATAATACCAGAAATGACTAAAGCAATGACCGTCAAAGCAGGGTTTGTTTTGTGAAAGTGAATTGATTTCCTGTAGATAGGTAAGGGGGAGAATACACACACACACACACACAGATGAGGGCAGGGAGGGGAAGTATGTGTGTGGGTTTAAGGTGTTGACTTTGGATATGCTAAATATCAGTAACCTCAGATAAATTATTTTAAATAAGCATAATCTGCCTTATAAAATGATTATGAAAATGAGTATAACCAGACCTATCTCCTGCCCAAGGCAGAATGGGATACCACTCAAAAAGTTGTTAATGTTTCCTCAAATATTCCTGCATCTCTTCAATATTTATAATGGGTATCTTAAAATTAAGCATTCCCAAATTTATATTCTAGGCCTTTAAACTTAAAGAGAGTGTGGTATAGTTATTAAAAACATAAATATAGATATGGCCTTTGCTCATGGTTCCTGGAACAGAGCTCCTAAAATTCTTGGAATAAAACTCTGAGTAATAGCAGCATCTTGGCTTTTCCTAAGGAGCCCTATAGATTATATGTGGGCTTATGCTAATTAAATGACCTTTGGTTGAGGGATTAGATAACTTATGGTCACCAGAAAGACTACACCCTTCTGATTAGAGGGTTGGACCGATTAGCCTTACTTGCTACCTCAAGGAAGAGCTGGGGGCTCACTGGAGACTTGGGTTCAGTTTCATTCACCAATGACCAATAATGTAGCAATCATGCCTACACAAAAAACTTACATAAATGTTCTTCAATAATGAGGGCTGGGGATGCAGCGCAGTGGTAGAGAGCCTGGCAAGTGCAAGGCCCTGGGTTCAATCACCTGCACTGCAAAAACAAAGCAAAGCAAAAAACTAAAACACAAAACAATAGCAACAAAATAATCTCACGAGTGATGCGACTGGGGGAGCTTCCAGGTTGGTGAGCGCTTTGGTGTGCTGGGAGGGTGATGCCTCTGGGGAGGACATAGAAGCTCTGAGCTCCCCCATGTCCATATATTTTCTCACATGCCTCTTCCATTTGGATGTTCCCAAGTTGTGTTCTTTCTAATAAACCAGTAATCACAGTAAAGTGCTTTCCTGGATTTTATGAGTCATTCTGAGGAGCCCCTGAATTTGTACTCAACCTAGAAGTGTGGATAGCTTCAGCACCCCATTTGCGGCTGGTATTTGAAGTGGGTTGGTCTTGTGGGGCTGAGCCTTTGAACTGTGGGGTCTGTTCGAATTCTGGATATTAGTGTCATGTTTAACTTAGATTGTTGGATACCCAGCTGGTAGTTAAGGCATGGGGAACTAGTATGGAAAAATAATATATATTTGGTTTAAGGAAAATAAACAGCAAAGAAGAAGGGTTTTAAATTTTTCATATTCTAAGATTCAATGAAAATGTCTGTGCTCATGCTGTCAATACCCTTTATAATTTTACAGTCTTACAAGCCTGAAATAACTGTTCATAATAATTATTCATAATGGCTCAATTAAATTTCATATACCACATGAACATACTGAGGTTGGGGAAAGAGTGAATTACGTAAAAAAATGTCTGGTATTACATGAATTAACTTGCTTGGTTATGACATTGGAGTCCTTCAACTTTTGAAGTTCTTTGGAACAGGACGGGTAATGATAAGCTGGGACATGCAGCCCTGTTTAAACTAAGCATCTGACCATAACCCCAGGGAAGTGACTGATGAGAGAAAGGAGAGGTTAATGGAGCCAGTGTGAAGGGCTGGAGGTGTATGGAGACAGGGGGATTTGGGGTAACCATGCTGAAGCACTGAAGTTGGAGAACAGGTTTTAAGGGAAGGGAGCAGCACATTTGGGTAAGTTCATTCTTTATATTTTTTTTGTGTTTATATGCATATTTGTGTATATATTTTCATAGTGTATATGTGTGTGTATATGTATGTATGTATGTGTGTGTGTGTATGTATATGTGTGTATGTATTTCCCCCCTTCTCCTCTCTAAATGATACCCACAATAGGACATGTGGTACTCTAACATCAGGTGTCTCCCAGTTTTGGATCTCATCAGGATAATACCTATTGCTCACTAATCCCAATCGTTCCTCATTATCCCTCCTTTTTGCTTCAGTCTCATTGATATTTTCCCCAACATGTCACCAGTCAGTTCTCATTATATGAGAATTATATGTGTTCATGATTTTCCCAACTCCATGGTTGATCAGGGCATTTTCCCTAAGAATGCTGCCCTCCACATGACTCATATCAAACCACATGGTCATTACCAATAACTAACCTCTGCAATCCCATAACCATAAGTTCATGCATTTTACTCTTTGATCACCACCTTCAATCTGTGCCCAGCCCAGACTCCAACAATCCTTTGACACTACTGGGACCAAAACATTTTTGATTCTTTGCATGTTCAAGAACATTAGCTTCTTATGTCCTTATTCTCCTCATCATTCAGCTTAAGTTCCATGGTCATATATAGAATAGTGATTAGCAGAGGTTGGGAAGGATAGGTAGGAGGAAGAAGGATAAAGAAAGATTGGGTCTGATCAGTGCATGCTGAATGCGTTTGTTGAAAAACAATGCTGAGCTCCCTTAACACACATAATTCATACACATCAATAAGAAAAAAAGGTAAATCTTTATAATTACACTCTTACAAACACCCTCAACTCCCTAGCCCATTTTGTCATATTCACTTTGCAAAATCCCAACTCTGGTAAAATACACTATATTCCTTCTCTGGGTCTTTATACTGCAGCTGAACTTGGTTGGAGTAGATGACCACCTGCTGATGGGTCTCACTTTTAATTCATGATGCAGATCTCAGTGGGACCCTGCCTGATAGTCACATTGCATTTCTCTGGTCTACTAACTCTTCCACTTTCCCTGGCAGCTGCCTCATATCTTCCCTTTCCATGTGCCTTCTCCCTACTTTCACTCCTAGTTGATGGTCTTGCTTCCTATTTCACTGAGAAAATGGAAGCAATCAGAAAAGGACTCCAACAGATCTCCATCTAAAGTCAGCATGCTAGCAAGGTATATATTATGCATGTGTCTGTTGTCTGTCTTTCCGTCCGTCTGTCCATCCATCCATCCATCATCCATCTGGACAGGTGTAAACAGACATATCCCTGCCAGCAGCGTTGTGCCTTGCTGGGATGAACCATGGAAGTTGATCCTTTGCCTGCTCAAAGACATTGCTTTAGAAATCATTTCTCTTACATGATCCAGCATCTCAGTTTTAGTTCTCATTATCAGCAACATTTGAAATATCATTTTATTCTTTACTCCTGGAAACCCTTTGTATAGCTGACACCTAGGATACTATATTCCATTGTTTGTCCTTCAGTCCTATTGGTTGCTCTCTCTTGAAGTCTTATTTGCTGGTTTCTCTATTTCTGGCTGAACTCAGTGTTGGGAGGCACAAGGACTCGGTCCTGGAAACTATTTTCTCTTTCCTAATTCTTCACATTTATCTCATCCGGCCTCAAAGTCCTTAAAGACTGCATTATCAAGGTTGATGACTTCCAAAATTCGTATGTCCACCCCAGATCTCTCCACTGAACGCTGGACTCATATATTTAACTGCTGAAAGCTATCTTGCTCACTTTCTCACTTCTTCTTTTTTTCCTTGGTGGTACTGGGTATTGAACCCAAGGGCACTTTATTACCATGCTACACCACCAGTCCTTTTTAATTTTGATATAGAGTCTAAGTTGCCGAGGCTGACCTTGAACTTGCAGTCCTCTTGCCTCATTCTCTGGAGTTTCTAGTATTGCAGGCAAATGTCACCATGCCTGGCATCAAAGCTTTCATTTTTATATTAAATTGTCAACTAAATTTAACATGTCTGAAAGCTGTCTCCTGATCTTCCCCTCAAAAACCAAATAAACTTCTGCACCCACAAGGTTCTCTAACTCAATTACTAGAAACTCCATTCTTTTACTTGGTCAGGCTAATACTCTCTGGAACCATCTATTACTTTCCTTCATTCCCAATATTTTGAAGGTCTCTGCCTTCGAAATAGACCCAGAATCTGACAACTTCCATCAACCTTTACTGCTCTGCTATCAACCTGGCTTTAGCTACTATCAACTTAAAAAGCTAAACAAAACAAAACACCCTTCCCCCAAAAACTGTGGTAAAATACATACAACATAAAATTTGCCATTAATTACATTTACTGTGCCGTGCAACCACTATCATTCTCTAGTTCCAGAACATTTTCATCATCGCAGAAGGAAGCCCCAAGCCTGTTAAGCAGTCACTCCTCATTCCGCCCATCTGCCTCCAGCTGCTGGCTCAGCTATTCTACTGTCTCTGTGGATCAACATCAGCTCTTGACTAGATCACTGTGAGTCTCCAACTCACCTTTTCACTTCCTTATTTGTCCCTCCCCTTGCTACAGTGCTCCAAGAGTCAGATTGCTTCACAGATTGGCATCTCTCTAGAGAACCTCCATCTCTCTAGAGAACAAGCCAGAGTCCTTGTGAGAAAATGTAAGCAATCAGAAAAGGACCCCAACAGAACCCCATCTAAAGTCAGCAAGCTAGCAAGGTATATATGTATGCATGTGTCTGTCTGTCTGTCCGTTTGTCCCTCTATCCATCCATCTGGATAGGTGTAAGCACTGCCCTGCTTTAGCCCTGAGCTGCCTTTCCAACCTCCACTACTGTTTTTTTTTTAATAAAGAGAGAGAGAGAGAGAGAGAGGGAGAGAGAGAGGGAGGGAGGGAGAGGAACAACTTTATTTAGTTTTTCACATGGCCTTAGTTGCTCTAACACTTAATTGTGTACGTGATGCTGGGGTTTGAACCCAGGTCCTCGTGCTTGCCAGGCAAGTGCCGAAACCGCTGAGCCACCGCTCCAGCCCTCCACTACTGTTCTTACAATCCTCCTTCCAGCTGTGTGGGCCTCCCTGGCATGCCTGGACCTCCCACACATGTTCCTTCATTAGGATTTGCACCATGTTGTCCCCTCTTCCTGCAACATCCTTGCCCCAGAACTTTATGGCTTTCAAAGTCACTTCTTTCAGGTCTTTGCTTAACCATTGCCTTCCTAGTAATAACACTGTTTTCAAAACTGGCACTGCATCCTACTATGGTACTCCTAATTCCCCTCATCCTCCTCTATATCACTCATTTATGTTTTGCTTATTGTCTGTGTTCCTCTACTCCCAGAACAAAAGTGCCCTTGGCCAGAGAGCTTGTCTGTTTTGTTTGCTCCTACCCCAAAACCCAATGCCTAGGCTTGTGTGTGACCTACAATCAAGTAACATCTGAATAAGAATATGTGACTGTCAGCAAAGGGGCAGAAGTAGGTTACGTGACCCTTATTTGACCAGCTCCCCACAACTGGGGCAGCCTGTGAGGATGTGTGCCCCAGTCCACACAGAATCACTTTCAAGGAAAGCACTGCTCAGAAATCCTGCAACCGACTACTGTGCGGGGACTAGTGGTGGCAGCTGTGACTTCCCTTCATCTCACCATGAACAGCACCATCTTCATCCTATTCCCATTCTGCGACTCAAATTAACCTAGGGGGGTGGGTGGCTTTCCAGAGGTCCCCCCTACCTGTTATTGTCCACATAGCGGATGAGCATGGGGTAGAAGGCATAGAGGTCTCTGCAGAGGACTGCAAACTCATCCAGGATGAGCAGCTCCGCCTCCTGCGTGTCCCCTTTGCCATCAGCTTTCAGCTGCTCCTCCTCCTGAACAGTCTTGATGGCCTTCTTCTTCAACTTCTCCAAAGTTGGGATGAAGTGGCTTCTCAGCAGATCAGGCCTGGCTTTGCTGATGATCGGCTGGGCGAACACTGCATTTACAAAGAGCCACCCCTTTGGTTCATGTATTGCAACAATCAACAATCAATGAGAATCAAAGTGACCCTAAGGAGGAGACCATGGAAAATACTGACCCAGGACAGCACCTGCCTCTCATTCCCTTCCTTAGTCTTGTTCTTGGCACTTCCCTCTCTCATAAGTCCACTCAGAGGATGGAGAAACCAAGGCTACTGCAGAGGAGGTCCTACCCTGCTCTGCTACTCCTAGCCCTGGGAACTCCACCACCCTCAACTCACATGTGCACTGCCTCTGCCACTCCTCCCTGCTCATCCTAATGTACTCACATGCATCAATGAATCACATGTTCATATTGGTGTGGACCACTAGCGACATCTGAAGTCCCAGAGAGAAGCCTTTAGTTAATAGGGATCAGTATTACGCTGAACCAAAAGTAGGCATCAAATACATGCCTTCTGTTGAGGTGTGGATATGCCAAATACCTTGATATAACCATCACATACTGCATACATGTACTGAAATGTTATACTGCACCCTATAACATGGACAACTGTTATGTGCCAATCAAAAGTTAAAATATTCTAAACATCAACATTAATATATTTTAATATCCATGTGTGTACATAAATGTGATATGTGTGTGTATGTATATCTATGCACATATGTATGTATGTACATATACTTTCTGGTTGTTTTATAGAAAAATCTGTTAAAAGCATAATAACCCAATCAGAGTTCTCAGACCTCTACACTTGAGACCTGTCATCCTCCTACTTGGAGGCTTCTCTGGGCCTGGAGGGAGGCAGTAATGCAGATTACAGCTAAAAATGAATGGAGGGAGATTGGAGGATGATCACTAAAAGTCAAAAAGCAGAAACAAACTATCAGTGGGACAATAATTTTGACCTTTTTTAAAGAGAAAGATGAAACCTACATGCCTTACCCTATTCCTTATATTCCATTGATTCAATATTGATTATACCATTAGACCAAGGGTATAGGATATTTTGAAGATGAAAATCAGAGTAAGAAAAAAAAGTTAAATAAAATGAATGAGTCATGAGCCAATGACAATATACATTTAAATGTGCATTTCAAAGTTCTTTAGCTTAGGACATTTTGATTGGAAACCATCTATGTTCCAGAAACTTTTCTTTTTAATCTTATATTTTGCTTTTATAAGAAAGGCAGTTTTAGGAAGGTAAGTTTGAAGGACTTTCTGATAAGGTGCATTAACCAAGAAGTTGTGACTCCTTAGCCCTGGCTGAGCTCACACTCTGCTTTGAATCTGAAATCAGAATGGCCATACAGATGCAGGTGACTTGAGGCTACTATTTAAAGTGGACTTTGTTGAGTCCCCAGGAACTACGTGCCCTAACTGAGATCTGGACTAGTCTGTGGAATAATAACAGGTCAAAGTTCAGTTCCCATTGGTGCCCCTCATGCAGTGCTGCTTTTCCCCTCATACCTCTATGAAGGGAAAGGGGCAGGATCTTTGATTCTCTGCCTCTCCTTAATTTAGATTTACAGATTAGAGCTCATTGAAAATTTTGTCATGGTTAATAATACTTTAATGCTAATGGGTAAGAAGGGAACATTGCTCTATTTACTCATGTCAACAGAGGCCTACTTATCTGGGAGACCAGCATCTAGAATGTTTATAATTTTAGCATCAGTGCATATCTGAGACAGGAAGGAGGCTGGGAATTTTGTTCCTTGGTGTTGCAGAGTCTATCTATTCTTTTGTCCAGGAAGGTAATTAGCTAATATTGGGCTAGGAGCCCCCTTTAGCCCAGCCATGCTATTTCATGGTGTGTGAGACTATAGGGGTGCATTAGTACTGATGGACTTCGCAGTCCATGTTGTAGGTTCATCAGTGGGTTTGCCTTAGTGTCTACCTCATCATGCTCTAGTTTGAGAGAGGACATTAATATTCATGGTTTCTGGACTGTAGAAAGTATATTCACTTTCTAAACTTGTTCTTTTTTGAGGTTGCTTTAAAAACAGAAAATTGGCTAAAAGCCGATTCACCAAGAGCCTACGGCACGTAAGAAATTATACAGGGACACAAATAATAACAGGAAAAATGATAAAATTCAATTAAAAAGTGCTGTTACTATAGGATACGTTAGACTCTTAGAGAGCATAAAGTGAAATGCAAATACAGAGAAATATTAATGGCCTTCAGTGCAGTCCAGATAGGAGTTTTATATGTGTGGAGAGCACACAGGATCACTTATCAAGAAAACCACAGACAATTATGACTATAAGAGCAACTGGGATTTTTAAGCACCAAAACCAAATAAAGGTATGATTATCTGAGTAGAGTGTTTATCAAGAAGGGCTTCCTGGAGATTTGAAGGGCCTGGATTAGCAGTGGAGTGGGGTAGTAGCATTTGTTTCAGGAAGCTCTTCAGGGGAATATGTTGATTCTGTTTACTATTCAGCAACTGAAGTTTTAAATATGGAATAGAGCTTGCTCTAAATCACCACAGTATTAACCAAAGGTATGAAAAGGGAATCCAGGCACCTTAGTCCCTGGACCAGGGTCGGGGAGAAAAGACATGGGTACCTGCGATGCGCTTCATCCAAGAGGCCTCATCGATCCCCAGGTTATTGTTGATGATTTTTAGGATGTTGCCCAGGATGAGACTGAGATGTTCAGAGGTCACCTTGGTGCAGCAGGGCCCTGTGCTGGGGGGCAGGTTCTCAGGCCCCCGCTCCCACCAGTAGGACAGGTAGTTGCAAAGCATGGGCAAGATCACCTCGATGACGTGGGGCATCTCTGTATACCGGGCTCCTGACTCAGCCAGGTCATTGATTTCCTTCATCAGGCCTTCCAGCTGGGGGATATCAGGACACATCTCTTCCACAGTGTCTGGCATCCCTAGAACTGACCGAGAGGGCACAGGAGGAAGAAAGGCACAGTAATTCCAAGCACAATGGGCACAGCCTTCTCTCCCCTTGCCTACCCTTCCTTCTGTCTTTAGACATCAATTTCCACCCAGGAGAATCAGGGGAGTGAAGCTGCATGTGGAGCAGCATTAGTCTTCCAGCTGTCTATGTATGGACTGTGGCTTCCAGAGGCTGTTTTCCTAGATGCCATTTTGAGATTAAAACACCTAAACAGATGGCTAAAGGAACACACACAGACTCAGTCGAGAGATAGTTCAGAAGATTTTTCTGTGATAAGGCAAGTTTCCTGGCTTCTCCCTTCTGGCCTGTCTGCATCAGTACAGGAAAGGTGGAATCAGAGGAGAAAATCAACCAATCAGCCTTCAATTGTCAAGTCCTGGATCACATTTGTATGATTTAGACACACCCCCATCAAATACTCCTTCTGCTGGACCACAGACTGCAATATTTAACATCCAGGTAAATTTTTTTTTTGGAAAAATATCACACATGCGTTGATTTCTGGCTTTACAATAGAAACTATCACTTATTTACAAGGAATAGTGAGTTGGGCCTATCTTTTCCTCACTCTCATGGGTGAAGATACTTCCCTGGACAAGGAAAATGGAATGAAATAAAAACATACACAGTTCAGCATCAAATCAGGGAATGTGGTGGTCAGATTAAAAAAGTGGAAACAGAAGAAGCCAGAGGTTATCTGTCCTGCTCCCCTTCAGGAAAAAGAACCTCTTTCTGCAAGACAGGAGAACAACAGAAGTAGTTTGTGGTTTGTGATAGGTGGGAAGATAATAAGGGCTATGGGGAGAGAGACGTGGAGTACCCTGAATAAGAACCATGAGCAAGGATAATGAGCATTCTCCTATAACATCAGTTTCACTGGAGGATTTCTTTTTTTTTTTTTTTTTTCCACTGGAGGATTTCAGGAAATTATTTTCAATAATTGTGAGTGTGTATGTGATACTAGGGATAGAACACAGGTCCTTGTGCATGCTAGGCAAGTGTTCTCTAAGCTATATCCTCATTTCTTTAAGAAATTTTTTTTAAAATTTTGGAGGTCCCACTAAATTACCCAGGCTGGCCTCAAACCTGTGATCCTCTTGCCTCAACCCCGCAAATAGCTGGAATTATAGGTGCCCAGCTTTTATTTTTGATATTAGAAGTAAAATGCAAAGTTACTATGAGTTTCCACAGAAAAAGCAGAAGATTGCAAATACAATTTTGTCTAGTGAATCAGATATACCTGCAGGACCTTTGTTATTGTGGTTACTACCTGCCTGAAGTCTCTTCTTTAGATTCTAGGTCAACGGGAATTAAAGGGTTAACAAATGGGCGTGGCCACACCATTTCCCATAGCCCCTTAGGGGCCAATTGAAAGGGGCTGCTGACTGTCTTGATTTCTCCTGTGATTATACCACCCAGAGCAGAGATACAGAGTTATCATGGCTATGTTGGGGAGGAAGACTCTGCAGCTGAGATAAACGGTCCTGTTGGGATGGGACATGCAATTGCAAAGTGATGAACCGGGAGCAGCCTCTGCTGCAGAGCAGGCCAGTGAAATCCTATCACCTTTTCCCTAGGAATGACTTTTTGTTGCTGTCACTATAGACTTTCAGTGCATGGAAGGCTGAAGATCTCTCTGCCTTGGAACTTAGGAATGGACTGATATCTTTTAAAATTCAAACACTTCAAAGGAACTAATAGCATAAAAGAGCCAAAGGCCCCTGAATTTCTGTAATAAACAGACAGGAATTATGTGGGTGGATAAGGTCCTTTGCCAATGCTGGTGATTTGCAGGGAGAAGTTTGTCCTGTGTCTTACAGCAGAATAAAATCAGTGATGACTGACAACATGGAGTCTCGGGAGTCTCTCACAGAGTCATTTTATACACATACCCTCAGAGTAAACAGGTAAATAGAAGTCAGACTTTCTACCTTGAGACTTTGTACACAAGATGCTGCTAATGGCCACAGATGCAACTGCAGCTTACAATTATTTGTTATAAGATTATGAGAATTCTTAGTGGGTATGTTTAAATGTCACATAGACAACACATCATCATAGATGCTTCTTTTCCTGCCTAAGAACACAGAGTTTCTTGGGGTTGGAGCACTGGAGTCATTATAATGACCTTTGAAAGTTATTTATACCTACAGTAATTGGTTCTTGAGTGGAACAAACACTTATGATTCAGAAGGTGTTTTATACTTCAAATGGCACATAATAAACCCACAGAATGAACTCTGCTCAGTTAGCCACCTGATGAACAGCCTCAGTGGAGTCTTGTTAGAACCAGCTACAATGGTTAATGCTGGGAGAATCATTAGAGCAAACTGTCATCTAGATCAGTGGTTCTCAAAGTGAGGCCCTCTTCCAACAGCAGTAGCATCACTTGAAAACTTACGAGAAATGCAGATTCTCAGAGCCTGATCCAGACCTACTGAATTAGAAATACAAGCTAGAGGGCTCAGTAGTCTTCAACCAGCTTTCCAAATGATCCTGATACATGTTAGAGTTTAAGAACCCCTGGGTTGGATTCTAAAGTCCATTTTCTTCACCTAGAAGCTCTCCCCTCAAGAAGACAGCATCAAAGAGCACCACCTCTTGCAATACAAACAGATGGCTTACACTTGAATCACACCTCTTTTCTCTGTGGTTGATTAGTCTGATAGGGTGTGGAAGGAAAGTAAACTGGTTGGTGACAGGATGTTTTTTCTCAATCCAATATTTTGATTAAAAGATCACTTCTACACATAGTCAAGGATTTATTCAATGTTGAATAACTGACATGTAACATTATTAAATGTTTTCTAGGCATACTTTAATTTTTGGATAAGAAAATGCTCCAGGTTCTTACAGGGCATTGGAAGTACTAATATGATTAATGCTACTGGCGAAGCACCAAGTGTCAGTTAATAGAGATGTCCAAATGACTAAAGGCCTGATAAATCAGTTCATACTGTATTTCTAAAACACAATATCATTTGTCACCTTAGACAACTCTCCCCTCCTTTATTTCTTAGGCCACCCACTTTGTAATGAATGACATCTGCCTTCTTATAGCCTATTAAGCAATGCCATCCCCCAGGAAAACCTGGCTATTCATGCACATACTACTTTTTAAGCACCATGCACATGGTTAGCATTTAGTCTTTGCTAATTAAACCAATAATAAAGAACATGGGCTCAGGGGACTCAGGCATCAAATCCCACAGTGTATTACTGATGAATAAAGGAATGTATCATCTCTAATCAAAATCTTGTCTTCCTTTGGAGTATGTGATGATTGATATTTTTTACTTATGAATACATCTTATTAAACTGGTGCAAAGGCATATAAAATGAGTAGAAACATTTTTTCTCCTGAATAGCCCTTGGGAAGGAGAGCAATGGAAGAGAGGAATTCCTTTCCCTCTCAAAACGAGTCTAGGTTTTCTTCTTTGTCTTGTCCTCATTTTGCCCTACTATTATGCTTCATTAAAGTGAAAAGCAGAGAAGACGTCTTTTTTTCCCCCAAGGTGCATTGTATACAGTGGTGATAGAGACAGAAATCCACTATTTCTCAAGTCACAGTTGGAACAGAATAAATGTATAAATTTCCAGAACTGTCATGATTGGGAGTAGCACCCTTTGTATCTGAGGAGCAACACCTGGGCTGGCATTTGCCTGTAGATATCAGGGCCATTGCTCAACTTTGCCAAAACCTGCTCTGTTGCCCAGTTCCCACTTCAGCAGCAAACTGTGATTTATTTGGAATCATGAGCAGGTAGAGGAAAAACAAGGTTGGAAATGCATTTTTTGCTAGTGTCAAAGGGGAGAGAGGGTGAGATGAGGCAAGAGGTCTGGGGTAGGGCTAGCTTATGAATTTCATGTAGGACTGTGAAAGCCTGAAATCTTGGCAATGTTTCTTTACATGCTTTGAGAACATTAGCCTCCACTGTATTCTAGATCAGTAAAGAATTTTATTAGCATCCTTATCTAAATTGTCCTGTGATCATTTCTGGGGGCAATGCGCTCCTCTTATGTAAGGTAACAAGATGCAGGAGGAGATGAAGCTGCCATGGTTCAGTACTCTGCATTCTTAGATAAAAAAGAAAAGTGTGACAAAGAAAAGTGTTGCATGAGCATGCTCTCTTGGGGCTCTTCTCCCTTAGGATTTCATCATGGAGGTTTAAGAAAGGGATTTGAAATAAAAGGAATCACTGTGGCCCCTGTCCGAGGAATCATAGCCCATGATTCTCTGATTCATGGGCTATGATTCCTCTGACAGAGGCCTCATATCCAGAATCTACAAAATCCTCAAAAATCTCAACTACAAAAACACAAACAACCCAATTAATAAATGGGCCAAAGAGCTAAAGAGAAACTTCTCAACAGAGGACAATGATCAAGCCAATGAATACATGAATAAGTGCTCTAAATCACTAGTAATCAGAGAAATGCAAATGAAAACTACATTAAGATATCACCTCATGACAGAATGGCAAAAATGAAGAAAATAAACAATAATAGATGCTGAAGGGGCTGTGGAGAGATAGGCATACTAACACACTGTTGGTGGAGCTGCAGACTGGTACAGCCCCTCTGGAAAGCAGTGTGGAGAATCCTCAAAAAACTAGGGATGAGCCCACCATATGATTCTGCTATTCTTCTCCTGGGCATTTTTCTAGGGGATTTAGAATCAGCACATTATAGCAACACAGCAATATCTATGTTCAAAGCAGCTCAATTTACAATAGCAAAATTATGGAAACAACCCAGATATCCCTCACTGGATGAATGGATCCAAAAACTATGGTACATACATTCCATGGAATTTTACACAGCAATTAGAAACAATGATATTGCAGCCTTTGAAGGTAAATGGATGGCTATGGATGAAATTATGCTGAGTGAAACCAGCATAACCCAGAGAACCAAGGGTCGAATGTCTCCACTCATCTGTGGAGGCTGGAAATAGACCCTGGCCATTGAGAAAGGAGGTCTATTATCACGTGTTAAATCCGGATAAGTTGTAATGTTATACAACCTAATACATTTTTAGAAACGTTTTGGAAAGGGCTGGAATGGTGGCTCAGCGGTTTCGGCGCTTGCCTGGCAAGCACGAGGACCCTGGTTCAAACCCCAGCACAACTTACACAACTAAGTGTTGAAGCAACTAAGGCCATGTGAAAAACTCAATAAAGTTGTTTCTCTCTTTCTGTCTCCCTCACTGTCCCTCTCTCTTTAAAAAAAAAAAATAGAAATGTTTTGGGAAGGGGAGGGGAGGGATAAGGGTGGGTAATTGGGGGGCACTCTTGGGGGTAAATCTAATCTTCAGAATCTATATTCATATGATATTATTTCATTAAAAACTTATAACATTGTGCAACAAATAAATTTCTCAATTAAAAAAAAGGAATCACTGTGAAGTCTAGCCATCTGCTAGTACTATTTATATATGTTTTACAAAAATTGTGGTTCTGAATAGGGTGGATTCTGACTTAAAATGGGTTATCATGAGTCCCTCACCCCTCCCATGCCCTGCTTTTTCTTAATATCAATTAGGCCAACAGTTTGGTAATTATTGTTTTGGGTTTCACCATTGCAGTTTCTTCTAATTGGAGTCAAGATTAAAGATTCCTAGTGAAGATTTTCTTTCTTTTTTTCTCAAGCAGGATCACAATTAATCCAGATATGAGCACCTTTCCTTTTACCTCCAAAAATGGACTTGCAACCTGCCCTGGATTTTTGTTCTGACACCTAGGGGTTGTGTTTCAATAAAACTTTATTTGGAAAAATAGTTGGGGGCCAGATTTGTCCTGTGGCCATAGCTGCAAACACCTGTTATTATGGGTTAGTGCATCAGTGGTCCTATTAAGAAATTCTCTTTCTTGTGTGATGTCAGTCCCTTCGGATGCTTTCTTATTCTTGTCCTCTGTGAAGATGGAGAACATTTGGTCAATATGCTGAGAAGCACAGCCTCTCCTTGAAAAGGATAATTTATTAGGTTTTTAGTGTGAATGTGTCCCTTCTGACACTGATCTGGAGAAGGATTTCAGAAAAGAAATCAAGCCCCCAGGTGCAGGGAAAAAAATCAGACCCAAGGTAGACAAGAGACCCTGAGGTCTTAGGATGGAGGGATTTAGACATCAACCACAGTTTCCACTTTTACAGAAGAAATCAAAGCCTAAAGACAATAAAGTGCTGCACATGCTCACTTCTCCCATAAAATGGAGATGGGCACTCTATTCCCTAACTCCAACGTCCTAGCCCCTCTCAGACCATGTAAAAACAACATGTGCCACCTTCCTGCTCACAGAACATGGAGTAGTTGATGATCTCTGTGAGAAGGTACTTACTAGACCTCTCCCTGGGGGTTTTGGTGTTGAAGACTGAGAGAGGATTATAGCGGTTGAGGGTAGGCTCCAGGAATGCCACTGGTATGGCAGCTGCCAGGGAAGCCAGACATTCTCCAAGGGCAGGACGTTGCCTGTAAACAAAGAAGTCCATTTAGAAATGGTGCTGCACGCATGCTGGCCCGAGGCATCGGTGGACCATGTCGCTACAGATTAATTCACTGGACATCCTGGGGCCATCCAGGTTGCATGCACGTTTCCTTTCTCCAGCCCCCATCCTTCTCCAGACACCAAGAGTTTATACAATGGTCACACTACTAGGCTCCTAGTTCTTAACTAGCTAAGATGATACAATATGCTGCATAGCGTTGCCATTTCTTTCAGTACATCTGAAAGGAAGTCTGCTAGTGTCCAAATTGAGATTGGTCCTCAAAATACTTTGAAATTTTCTGTATAGTTTCTTTATGTTTGTTCTCTGCTGTGGACAGAACTTGTGACCACTAGTGGAAACAATAAATAACAAAGTCAAAGCAGTCTTAAGACACAATAAAAGACCTGCCTTGCAATAGAAATAACATATCCTAAAGCATATTATTGCTAGTTTTAAAGGAGAGACTTCTAATACCTATTTTATCTCTTCTTCTTTCCACAAATATTAGGCTCCAGACCATGTGTAAGTTCTAGCTTTTAAGTCTTTCTGTGAAACAAGCAACTAGACAAAAGCAAGATGGTAGGGATTCCTAGATCAGATGTCAAGTTCTCCAAGTGAGGGGACTTCGAAAGTGACCCAGTCTGCAAGCCTAAGTGCAGAGAACTGGTCACTTGCTGGTTAAAGCAAGCCAGGGATGAAAGAGTGCTTCTCTTTCCCAGATCTGGGCTCAGCTTTGGGTTTATATCTCATCTACTGCTAGTGAGACAATATAGTACCAGTGCCAGGTCAAAGGCGCCTACATAGGGGCTGACATCTTTGCTTTTTGATGAATGAGAGACCAGAGTCACCTGTCCCCCACCCATCAACATCATCTCTCAGACACTCACTGGGATCCAGTCATTGACCACACAGCTATCTTATTAATTACACATGCAATATCAATTTCCAAAAAAGGGGTACATTTATTTTCAAATGAATCATTATGTGGGACCTCTGTTAGACCACATTACAATGATAATAGCTGGAAATGTAGAAGGTAGGTCTAAAATGAAGATTCAGTATTCAGGCCCTTCTTGCACCTCATTTTGCCCTTCTCTATGACAGAAGACCTCACACTGAACACTGATCCTGTGTGGATGCACATTTACTAGTTCAGACACTGGGACCTGAAGGCGTCAGGCTGCTCCCTGGGGGTTGTTACAGGACCAGCATGGAGACAACTGCCAGCTGGAGAGGGGCATTGGAGCTAACGGTCTGTGCTTACTAACCCCACTATAATTACGTAGAAACAAATGCTTTCACCTCTCAGGGGTCCCTCCAGTTCCCCAATGAGACCTGTACCCAAGACTTTGTTAATTACACCTCTCTGTGACAAGAGCTAACAATTCCAGCAACACCAAAAGGTCAGAATGTCAAAAGTACAGATCCTCTGAGAGTGGATAATAAGCATTTCTTATGGGGGTAGAGAGCGAGCTGTGTTTTCACTGAAGAAATAAGCCATGGTCTTAACTCAGCTTTTGTCCTCTAGGTGGTGAAAGTCCTTCTGCACTGAATGCGGAGCAAAGATAGAATCTGTGTTTTGTATAGAACCCTGAAGAAATGTGATCAAAAAACAGTTTAATGGACTAATCAGAAGGATTAGATAACCTGAAACTTCAGTACAATAGAGAAGTAGACACATTTGAGTTGAATTACAATGTGATCTTGGGGCTGGAGTGGTGGCTCAGTGGTTACAGACCTTACCTGGCATGAATGAGGATGCAGGTTTATACCCCAGCACCATGTACACAATAAAGTATCAGAGCAATGAAAGCCACATGCACATGAAAAACTAAATAAAATTGATTCTCTTCTCTTCTCTCTCTCTCTGACCCTCTCTCTCTTAAAGAAAATAAATAAAATGTGATCTTAACTGGTCATGAACAAAATGACTGGACAAGACTATCTGGGGTAAAATCTGATTGTGTAAGCCTGAGGGCAACACTGCTCAGTTTGAGAGGCAAGACTAATCTGATGGACTAGCAAGACGAAGGAGGAGGGAGAGGGTGGCTGACTACAGAAAGATGTGTATTCCATGGAAAACTCACCCAGTCTTCAAGTTACCAAATTTATAAAAATAAGTGATATTTTTAATTGGAAGAAAATGTATATAATTTTATTCCTTATATGTTTCTTAGATTCAGCTTTTAGGGAACTAGCTGACAGTTTATTTGGCCTTGAAGTATCTGAGTATTTGATAACTTTAAAATCAGCCCCCAAGGATCAACAGTAGATTAACTGGTCTTCAGTCAGGCTATTACCTCTTAGGTAATGGCATAGCCTTGACCTTTTGGTGAATGTTTGTTAAAATCCTACCTGTGTCTGATCTAGAGGCAGAATATCACCCTTGGACAAGACATACTATTGTGCCCAGGGTCTCTACGTAGGCATGGCAGAGATAAGATATGTGGTGTCCCCCAAAAACTCATGTATAAGACAGTGCAAGAATGTTTAGAGATGAAATAATCAATTAATGAGAGCTATAACTTAATCAGTGGGCTGATCCACTTGGATGGATTAAATAGGACGGTAGGCAAGTAGGGTGTGGCTGGAGGAAGTATATCACAGGGGGCGTGCCTTTGGGGTTTATTTTATCCCTGTGAGTGGTGTGCCCTCTCCCTTGTTGTCATGTCCTGAGCAGCTTTCCTCTGCCCTTCCTCCACGATGTTCTGCCTCATCTTGGGCCCAGAGCTAGGGAGTTGGCTGACTATGCACTGAACCTCTGAAGCCATAAGCCAAATAAACATCTCCATCTCTACATTGTTTTTGTTCTGCCTTTTGGTCACAGCAACGCACAGTTGACTAAAATAGGAGGTGAGGGAGGATGCTGCAGACTGCTGAGACTTGGGTTCACTTCTGAGTAGGTCCCACCCCAGGCCTGTTTCCCTCACATTTCCTTCTCATTTTCCTTTTTGGCTAAGCTCAAGATAGTAGACAGGCCGGAGAAGAAAAGCATTATTTTAACTCAGCCTGGAGTGGCCAATACCTTCAATGACTACTAAGGCCAGGGAGGGCCTCCATACATCAGGTATGAGGAGCCACAAGGGACCTTGCTTTCAGGGAATAGTTTGACTGTTTTTACCAATCACAGTGGCCAAGTAGAAACAAGGCGTTTCTTCTCTTTGGTCTTGCCTTTGAGGAGAAGGAAGAAATCAAGAGATGGTTTTTGAATGGGAACTCTACACAGAGCCCTGAAGATAAGTGATAAAAAAAATACCTTTATGGACTAATCAAATGGATTAGATTCAACTCAAAACTTCATTATTCCAGAGGAATAGACACATTTGAGTCATGTCTCAAGGAGAGCACCGATGAATGAAAATCTAGGGGAGAATGGGGAATGATAAGGGGTAAGATCTCAAACCTAATAGCAGATTTAGTTGGCAGGGAGAGATGGACAAACAGCCTACCTTGGTGCCAAATTGAGCCATTCTTCTGTCTTTAACCAAGATTAAAATCATGACCTCATGAAAGTGGGTTTCTGGAAAGTTAGTTAACTATGAAAGCAAGTTTTGAGGGCAGAGGACAGTCGGTAAGTCCCAGTTCTCTAGGGCTACACTGACAGGGACATGGCCCTGTCCTCTCTGATATTAATTACTAACAAATCTGAGTCTCACCATGCTCCTCAAAAGGGCATTTTCTAGTCTGGAGCACACAATGATGCTAATTAGCTGCTCGGCCAAGAGAGATAAACAGCAGCTCTTCTGGCCTTAGCTGCTAAAAGAGTTCTGTAAAAGTAAAGGCCAGAAATCTGCCAATTAATGCTCCTGGCTATAAAATACCAGAGCAAATCACCTCAGCTGCCAGGCCTACGGAGGGACTGGGGACTGAGCAAGGTAAAGGCCTGCTCTTCTGATGCTTCTCTGCTATTAGCGCCCCCAGGGGGCAGTGTGAGTTTGGCCAAGCTTCCAGGCAGGCCAGGGACCGCTGAGAAAGCTCCATGGCAACCAAAAAATTGACTTGAGGTTTATCACTGAATAAAGAAACTTTCCTTTGTTTTTCTTTTAGTTATTACTACCTAGCATAATAGTTTTTACATGCTTGGTACTCGGTCAATGATGAAAGACTGAAGAAGCTTCAATTTATAATTTATTATTTATTACTTAATAATTTATCAAGTAGCAAGCTTTCCTCTCAAACTCTCAATTTTATTTCCACGGATCTCAATGGAAATGGATCTCTCAAGTGTCTGTTGTTGGGATACAGGCAAGGATAAGTCATCATCATAATCATGACTTACACACATATGGTGCTTTGCCATTTTGAAAGTTCTAACATGCCAAAGAGAGAAAAATAACTTGTAGCAGAGAGGTAGAAAACACAGTGGTGATGGGGGTGGTGGGGAGACGGTCCAAAATAGTATTAGTAATCTTTGGGGTTTAGAGAACATGCATAATGTCCAATCAGAAGTAACTGGTCAAAGGGAGATAGGCCCAAAAGGAAGGAACAAATATCCTTAAAGTGTGAAAGAGAAAACACAGTTTTAATTCAAAATAAAACTGGGGTTAAATGAGTAAGGCAATCATGTTATGAACTTAGTTTTCTCAGTAACCTGTCACTAAATACTCTTTAAAGTAACTGAAGAATCTCCAAGGTAAATAATGAAGTATCCTGCATGATTAAATGCACAAAAGATTTTATCCATCTATGAAATTTTGTATCTGAAAATCACACTCATCAATGACATTCTTAGTGCTGCCTCGATTAGAAGATATTCTATTGTTTCAGTGACTTTTTGTCCTCAGTTAGCCCTGTACCAAGGAGTTGGGAATCTTCTAGCCACAAATACACTGCAGGTATACATGGACCAAATATTTAGCGATTCCCTGGCAACCCTGAAGATGGTCATTAGTCAAGGAAAATTCAGCAAAAGATGGATTTATTGTACTTTCCTTCCTAAAACCCACATGAGAAGGGGTGGAGGTTTGGTGGAAAGAAATCTGGATCTATACTGAAATTAGTATAATTTCAAACCACAAAGCAAGGAACAGATCAAGCAAGGATGTGGAAATGAAAGCAAATGTGAAGAATTTCTGGAGGTAATATGGGGGTTTTGAAAGGCTAAAAGTTGCTTTTCTTAAACAGGGTGGATTTAAGGCATGAGTGGGCTTGGGAGACCTGGTGGACACTGTGTATGGAGCCAAATTCCAATCTACCCTGTGACAGACAGGACAGAGAAGGGAAGGGGAGATAAGCCATCTGCCTTTCCCATGAGCTCACAGCTATCCTGGATAAGCCCCTGGAATGCAGTGGCTGGAAGAGCAAGCAGTAAGTTGTTCTGAAGCCGCTGACTTGCGTTCTCTAAGCAGAGCATAAACAGACATTTGATCACTCAGCAAAAGTCCTAAGACTATGGAATGTGCTGAGTTTCACCTACATCTCACCTGGCTGGCTGTTTATTTTTGTTGGGGGAGGACATGGGAGCCTAGGTGCACTGCTAGGTCTAAAGACACTGCTGATTTAGTGAGGTGGTCAGTCCTGAGCCAGCTTCTCAAATTTTTTCTTTTTTTTAAGAGAGAGTGACAGCGAGAGAGAGACAGACAGAGAGAATCAATTTTTATTTAGTTTTTCATGTGGCTTTTGTTGCTCTGACAATTCATTGTGTGCATGGTGCTGGGATTTGAACTTGTATACCTGCACATGCCAGGCAAGCACCATAACCACTGAGCCACCACTCCAGCCCCTAGCTGCTCAGTTTTGCAGCTGCCTGCTATTTCTTCCCTGTTCATTCTCCTCCACATTAACACATACCCCACTTCTCTGCACCCCACCTCTCCATTCTTGAGAACTACCAATGTATCTAACCATGGAAAAATAAATGAGACACACAGGTTAGAGAAAGAATTATCTAGATAAAAGAAGTGCAGAAAGAAATTTCTCTATACATTCACAGAAAATAAAACAAAACAAGAATAAGTAACATGGAAGAAGTTTGAGAAAATCATTCAAGTGCAGAATAGTAAAGAACAATTAGCTAAAAGTTACTTGGGAGAAGATAAGACCTGTGGAAGATTAAGGGAAAAGCCAATACATACATATCATTGCTCTTTCTGAATGACAAATAAGGAAAAAAATAAATCAAACCAACAACTAGGCTATTGCTTAAATCAGGAATGTCCTCCAAAGACCAGTGTGTTAAAGGCTTATCTCCCAGCTTTTGGGAGATGGTGTGATCTTTAAGAGGTGGGACCTAGTGGAAGGTTTTAGGCTGGGGCAGTGGATCCCCTTTAAGGAGACAATGGGATGCTGGTCTCTTCCTCTCTTTCTGCTTCCTGGCCATCAGGAGGTGAGAAGTTTGCTTTATCATATGTTCCCCCGTGAGGCAAAGCAACAATGAACTAAAACCTCCCAAACTGTGAGCCATAAGAAACCTTTCACTTTTTTAGATCAATTATTTCAGATATTTTGTTACTATAATAGAAAGCTAACACTAGCTATGTCATAAAATGAAAATTTCCTAAAAAAAAGACATAATTCTGAAGAATAAAGGGGCATATGAAATTCTAGAAGGAAGTGGAGGGGACATATATACTGAAGTTAACAATCTTCAAGACTAAGGAATCCTATGCAAGGACAGTTCCTGCCCCCCAGCTGCAAAGTGATATACAATTGGAATACTTCACTTGTCCAGGGAATACTCCTGTCAGAATGCAAAGAAGAGAAATCTATATGCACATGGGAGACGAAAACAATGACTCAAGGGTTTTATGCAATGGAAATTGTTCACACCGAAAAGTCAATGAATTTTATTCTAAAATATGCAAGAATTCAAGAGCATGCAGAAATAACTCCATAATTATGAATTCAGTCAGTGAAAAATAAATCAAAATAAAAAATTTAGCAATGGGAAAGTCCTGGTTCAAAACCATAAGTGATGTATCAAATCATTTAAATACAAATTAAGGTAAACATCTCAGGGGATGTTCTAGAACAGAACATAAATATTATAATAAACTTTATAGCAAAAATGGGAAAGTAGAAAGGACAGGAGTTGGCTAGAAATATCAGTGTTTGAAACTGACCCATCTTTTAAAGAAGAGAATTAATGGATATTGCATCTAAATGACAAAATTTAAAAATGTGAATTGTATAATAAAGAAATTCAGCTTTTAGCTTTATCCAATATGAGAAAGCTGCAAAGCTATGTGAATGTTATGATCTTACATGTGTAAAATTGTACTTATATAGAAAAGATCTGAATAAGTACACACTCAACCACTGCTAGTGGTTTCCTTTGAGAACTGAATCTGGGTGGGAGGAGGTCTGGGCAGAAGAAATGGTAGACTCTTGACTTTACTTCTGTACTGTTTTTTAAAATAACTACGTCTTTCTTTCATAATAATAACAAAGAAACAAATAAAAATCAATAGGACCAGCAACACAATGCTAAGATTTTAAATCTCTAATTCTATAGTTGCTCAGTCAATCATCAGAGACAATAGAGGCAAGCCTTGACCTAGGAACTTCACTCACACAGAGTCCAAAACATAAGAACTGATATTCACAGTGCTGGAGAGACACAATAAGTTTGTAATGAACACATGAATAAAGTATAAAAAGTTATATTAGGAAGAATCTTTGAAAAGTTTGACATTTTGGAGTTAACCTTTATCTTTTTTCTTCCCTAAGAGAAGCATGTGTAAGTTTACAAAAAATTGTACAAAGAAACATGCACACATATGGATTGATGTATAAACATACATATAACCTCAGAGAACAAGAAAAGATACTGAGAAAATATTAATGAATGATCAATGGGAGAAATAAATTCAAAACACCCTAAGTGAAATTTAATATTAACCAGAAAATTTCTATTCATTCTCCTGTTCATAGGAATAAAATATGGGTAAAACTTTTATCTGCCCATGATGAAACTATTTATCTATATTTTATGTAAAACAGTAAGAAAAGGTTGGCAATTGTAAGGATTTAAAATTATAAAACAAGTTTAGTTACTAGCTCCTTAACTAATTTCTTTTTTTTTTTTTAATTTTGTACTGGGGATTGAACCCAGGGGCACTCTACCACTGAGCTATATCCCCAGGCCTTTTTATCTTTATTTTGAAATAGGGTCTAAGTTGCCCAGGCTGGCCTCTAACTTGCTGATTCTCCTACCTCAGCCTCCCAAGTTGCTGGGTTGATAGGGATTAGCCATAATTTTTTGGACTTTGGAAGCTATGATTATGATGAAACAGACATTTTTTCCACAGATTTTTGGTTACTAGCACATGATTTCAAATCATTAGTTCTTTAGTTCTTGAATTTATAAAGTTCTGTCATGAAAGGAGGGCCTATTGTTAGTCTGATAAAAGCATCATAAACAGAGGCAGCAAATGAGTAGATGCCAAGAGGTGTTTAGATGAAGTAATTTTAAATACAGATTGAACTCCTTCAGACTTGCTTGTTTGAAAGGGCAAAGGAGAAATCTTCCAAGGATAAGGCTAAGTGCAGAATTCTGTTAATACTGTGTTTCTGCTTCTAGTCTTGCCCCTGGATTTAAACAGAACAGCACAACACAGGGTATTTGGTGCTGAAAAGCAACGGGTCACCAAGGCCTTCACTGTGACAGATAGATTAGAGGCAGAGCAGGAACCCAGACAGCTCTGCAAATAAGCTTATTCAGATTTGAGATTATTGAACAGTGGTTCTGCTACCCAGGTGCACACTTGTTTAAAACTGTAGCTAATCTGACAGCGGAGATGGCAAAGGTCCAGGGCTGTATCACACAGAAACTCATTAAACACTAAAGCAATGCTGCCTGCCCCTTGAGCATCCCAGCAAGTTTTAACCACAAGGACTCTGGAAGCTGTTGGGGAGCTGTGAGTATGAAGAAGTATGAAGACATATTCTCAACAGTTTTTGGTTACTATCACAAGATTTAGCTTGGATACATTACTCCTCAGGTCACATACACCGACCAGCTCCCTCCATGGCGGTCATCAGTTTCAAGATCCACCTTAGGCTTCTTATAATGGACATTTCATAACCCAGGCTCAAAATCACCATTCCAGATCAGTGAACATTTTGGTTCTGCTGAATTAAATGTTTAAAAAACCGTAGGTAACATTTTTCTGAACCCAAATGTGTTGGCATCGTTTGTCACTAATTACCTTTCAACATAGATGTTTTTTCCTGTCCCGAGGGAGTAGAGGCTGCACAGTATGTGGTAGCACGAAATCTGCACGTCACTCACTGAAACAAAGAACAGATGTCATTATCACACAGCAAACCCAGCTCTACCTCCTGCACTTGGAATGGCCCATAGAAAAAAATGTACAGATATCAGCCAAGAGTAAAGATCTTGTGTTGTCTCTCTTTCTCTCTCAGCACAGAGCTCAGGTTTTCCCTATCTTTCCCCCACCACACAAATGCAGCCATTTTCTATCAACATTTTAGTTTGCTAGTTGGGGGAGAGAACACTGGTAGGCAACCTCCACCCCTGCACTGAGCCATACCAGTTCCTTTGCGGGCTTCTGATGAGGATCGTGATATTTTGCAGGGAAAAGATTCATCTGAGCAAAGCAACCTTCTATAATGGAATTTTTTTTTTCAGTAGAGGGAGACAATATAGTCAAATATTACCAAGTGCAATATTTTCTTCCTTTGAAAGAAAAAAATGCAGAAAAACTTGAAGCCTCCATGAGACTTTTTCTCATTTCCTAGGAAGTACAACAGACTTATGTTCTTCAGAGACACAACAAACTTCCTTAAATTGGCCCATCCCAAATTCTCTGCTGGGTGTTTTTTGAAAGGAAATTCAATTGTGTCACGATTCTACCATGTTTCCTAAGGGAAGGTATGTTCTGCTTAGGAACACAGAGTTTAATCTGTAGGCCACACTCCCCTAACCATGCCTGAATCTCATACCAAGGCTAGGACTACTTCAACACAATCAGAATTAACTCCCCCAATTTGATTTTCAGTTGTTCAGGGACTTGAGAGATACAGAAACTGGCAACTGGAAAATATTAAATCATATGCCAATACACAAAGTGCAGAACTGAAGCTTGGTGACAGAAAATCGACACCAAGGGAAGTGGGCAGGGCTGGACATGGTACTAAATGGGTAGTAAAACCAACTGGCTCAGATAATGAAATGTTAACATCTTTCCTTTGCTCCTGGTACCTCTGAATAAATTAAGGTTTCTTAACAGGAAAAATGGTGTAGGAAAACCTCTGGGGAAAAATGTACATCTAATGCTGTATTTCTCAGATAACTGTTCAAATTAAGTGGAAATACAACAGTGGAAAGCTAGACTAGCAGGTAAAAATACCGGTCCAGCATAAAAGTGGGGAAAGATTAAATACTATATAATCACATGAAAGAAGTTCTTCCCCTCCAAGAGATGGTTATGTTACTTTTTTAAATCTAAGAAGAAAAAGGGTATGGAGTAATTATTGTTCTCCTTGGCCCTTAAGGTCTACCTAAGTGACTAGGTCGCACACTTCCTGTCTGTGGCCATGTATACAGAAATCCATGACCAACAGCAATAAGACTTACAGAGTAGATCTACCCCAAACTGGTGCTGGGCTACATGCTCAAAGATGGACGTCAGGATGGGGAGCAGAGCCACTGTGGTGTAGTTGATGTTCTGAGAAACGCCTTTGATCTGTGTTCTGGAATGGGTAAACTTCCCAAGCTTCAGGTTTTCTGAGGTCTTCTCTAAGTCTTCTGCCGCATTTTCAAAGAATGCTCGCAGCCCAGCCTTTACCAGCTCTGAGCCTGACTTCATGACAGTCCTGCAAGCAAACAAGGTTCGAAACCAGAAGCATAATCTGAACTTTTGGCCAACCCGCTTTGTGAAAGTGGTGACTTGCAGTGCAACCCAGGCAGACACCTGACATTCCAGTCACTTGATGACACTGTGTCAGGAGAAATGCAAAGAACAGTTAACATCCAGGAAAAAACCTGGACCACAGAAGCCACAGGGGCTAGTGACCGAATGGTGCACTCCTTTTAGGGAGCCATTGCGAAAGCGATGTTGGACATCAGCTATCTGCAGAACACTGCACTGGCTGCAATCTTGGGGAACACCTGATTAAAAATATGGAAGATGAACTTTTCTTGCAGGATAAGCAACTTCCATAAGGACTATCTGAAAGCATGATCCCTTCTGATGAAGAGCCTTTGGGGTGGGGAGGGAAAGAGGGGACAAGGAACATCTATAGGAACACAAGGCTCTAAGTCAATGAAGACGGTTTCCATTTGTCTGACAGGAAGTCCTAGTTTAAACGAGGGGAGAAAAATCAGCACCTAGTCCTTTTAAAATGGGCAGCTTAAAAAATGAACAGCTTAATTAGACCACTGGGAAAGTGGGGAGATGTTGAAATGTGACTTGTGGGAATGGATGTGCATCAGAATCCTTTGCTCACAAATATTTTACGAAACTTAGAATTGGAACAAAACCTACGTGTCATCTATACTTTCCCATGTATTTCTACAACCTATTCAGAAGATTATGGCCACTTTGCTTCAAAGCAGATGCTTTTTACCTAGGGTGTTTCCTGATAATCATTCAGTTTGCTAGGAGAATAAAAACAAGGAAATATGGTCAGTTAGGCTTACTCTGGTTCTGCAAGTATTCACAGCTTACCTTCCTAACACACTAATCATAGGTCTAATCAGGAATGATTTCTCTCCATCCCTCCCTCCCTCCTTCCCAGTACTAGGGATTTAACCCAGGGGCTTTCTTTCACTGAGCTACATCCCCAACCCTTTTTACTTTTTTGAGACAGGGTCTCACTAAGTTGCTGAGGCTGGCTTCAAATTTGTGATCCTCCTGCCTTAGCCTCCTGAGTGACTGGGATTATAGGTGTGCACCAAGGTGCCTGGCTGGGAATGATAATCTTAACACTGCCTTAAAAAAAAATCTGGACTTTATCAAAGCCTTCATTCTGCATAAAAAAAGAAGAAGAATTGGGTGTTTCTGGGAGTAAAGATCCGTCATCCCAGTTCTAAGGGATTTTGGTCACCTGGGATGACATGGTCTTTCCAACTATCTCTACCACATGTGTGCTTCTCTCAAAACCCATACAATCTGGGACTGGAACAGTGGCTCAGTGGTTACAGTGCGTGCTAAGCAAGTGCAAGGATGTGAGTTTAAACCCCAGCACCACATACACAACAGAGTGTTGAAGCAACAGAAGCTCATGAAAAACTAAATAAAATTGATTCTCTCTTTTTCTCTCTCTCACTCTCACTGTCCCCTCTTAAAAAAAAAACCATAAAATCTGTTTTAATGATTCTTACCCTCCATCAGTCTGTCATGGCTCTTCGTGTTTGCACTACTTTCTGAGGTTGGTGGCCCTTTTTTGCATGAGGTCTTGGGAGGTGTGTCCTCCTCAGGACTTTGTGAGGGCCCTTCTTAATAAGCATGCTAAAGAAAGTGCTCTCAGTTGTTCTCACTACTTCTCTCATTTCTACTCTCATCATTTATATTAGTATTTCCACAGTTTATATATTTTTGTAAGACTTCCTTCTGGACTCAGCAATCTCCCCCACCTGGAGGCTCCTAGACCATTTTTGTTTCTGATCTTTTTGAAACCAGAGCTCCCTGTGTTACCTTCCCTGGCCAATCTGAATTCACAGTGACATTTTTTACCTCTCTCAGATGCTTATGGTCTCACTACCCATCAGGCAGCCTTTTGTGGAGAATTAGGTACCAAGTGGTACTTTGCCACATTATACATTTTATTTGAAAAGTAAACTTCTCAGGAAGAGAAAAGAACTGATCAAATGTTGAGCCATTAGTATCTAGCATATGCCGTGACAGTGGCTTTGCAGGGTGGGAATGAGAAAAAGAGAGCTAACTTCTAGGGTCAGATTCATGTTTACCCGGAAGAGGAGTCAGGCAGGGAGTCTTGAGAAACTACTGGAAAAACTGGCAGCTTACCTTGTGTCAAGTGTCTGAGCTAGGATGTGAAGACAGCTCACCATCGTAGTAGAATCACTCCCTAGAATTAAAAAGTATCACCTGTGACTCCCCAAACCACTCAGCCTGGCTTGTAAATGCAACTTCTCAATATGCATAAGCTGTAGCCTAGCATAATTAACCAACAACACACACAGTGCCAGGCCTGTGCATAGGGACAAGGCATTTATCTGCAGCCTGACACAGCCTCTGCTTCATGATGGATGTCAGAGGCAGAGCTTCACATAGCCATTGATGTAGAAAATCTGAGCTGTTAAAAAGAGAAGTCATTTATCATGCTTTGGAAGGATGATCTATGGCAAATTTTAGGTGGCACCTTAGTCCCAAGGCTTATGTTGTCTCAGAGAACCACCAAAAAAGGCGAAGTACAATTTCAGGGTCATTGTGGGAAGAAATGCAGTCTTCAGCAACACTTCACTTACCGAAGAGGGAAATCCTGTGTCTAACAAGAGCAGCAAGTTTGCAGAACAGGCTGAAGCAGAAAAAAAAAAAAAATGCAGTTCAGAAAGTCATAGAGAGAATCGGGAGCATGGCGACCACCCCACCGCCAGTGACCCCAAGACGCTCCTGAGAAATACTTCATGCTGCAGGAGTGGAGGCGGTATCCTACAGTAGGACTGAGCTCTCATTGTGGGGGAGCATTACTCCCTCGCTAACTTTTTAACACCAAAGGAAAAGAGTTTTGCATTAATGAATCTAAACGAGGATTTTGTTGCCACCTCCCCCCACAATCGGCTCCACAGCAGAGGGGAGGGGAGCTACTCTGGAGGGGAGGAAGCAGCGCAAGTATCCTAACCTGGTTGCTGCGGGCAAGGCTTTCTAGCCCATGCACTCATCATTTGCAAGAGTTGACTCTATAGCTGTAGGACCTAATTGCATTGTCCCTGCACTGCAACTGGCAGGCTCCACCCACCATTCTGAGGTCTCCCTGAGGGTGGGAGACAAAAGTGAAACCAGACCCATCATTTAAGGACGGACTTGGGATCCCAGTCTCCATGGACAGAAAAACAGATTATACCACCCAGTGACCTGGCCATCTGCCCAGGGGGCTGTGTGGAACTGCGAATCTCCCTCCAGCTCTTGGAACTTACAGGTGGTGACCTCCTGCCCGCCCCCTCACAAGCCCAAACAGGAGGAACCTGTGAACAGATCCCAGCAGAGTAGGGCATATCCCTCCCAAGGGGTCCACCTGCCTCAGCCTTTCCAAAAGCTGACTGTAACTCTCTAACAAGGCAGGGTCTGACACCAGCCTCAAGAACATTTGAACAAAAGGGGCAGCCTGGGCTCTCCCTCAGCCTCTGAACTCTGTCTGTGATTAGCCAAGGCTCATAGGTCCTGAGCTTCAGGTGGGCCGCCCCCTAGTGCTCGCAATTGGGAACCACATAAACACCGGCACAGCCTGTATCCTCCCTCACACGTCTTCCCTTGCTGGGTCTGTGTCAACCCCACAGAGCAGCTCTTGGGGCTTCTGAAGATCATAAGACACCCAGAGTGGGTCATCAGTGATCCCAGGGAAGCAAGTTTCAGTCTGGCCACTCTCCTTGGAACAGTCAGAGCCCCAAACATCTACACTAGGATCTACTAGACTGTCTACAGCTCCTGGGCCCCCAGCTAAAGATGATCAGGAGTGTGGTCAGGCAGAAAATAATCAGCCCAGGAGTGCAGCTCAGGGGTTGCTGAACTCTATCCTCACAAGAAGCAGAAGAGGGCAGGATCTTCTACCCCTCTGCAACAGAGAATTTTGAGGAGATCCTCTAGGAAAAACCAGGACACCGGAGATAACCAAACTGCATCTCCCCCGACAAACTCAACTGTGAAGAATCCCCAGCTAGATGGCAGATTTGAACACTTCCCCCATGGTATACACTGACCTAGGGGGCAAAAAATGAGAACTTTCCCAACTAGTTTTTTTTTTAATGGGGGGTCCTGCTGCTGTATAATATTTTTAATTTGTTCAACTTTAACTTTTTAATGTTTTTGTTTTTTTAATCCTTTTTTGCTTTATGATTATTACTGAATTTGGTGTCCATAAATATACATATTTTTCTGTGTGTATGTAATGGTGATTGGCTCCTACTGTCTCTGTGTCTTCTTGAACTCGACTGCTGTCTCTATAGCATTGGGAAAACACTTCATGATAGCAAAATAGCCCTCAGTCTCCTGTGGGTAAAGAGAAACACGCCCCGTACTAACCTCTTCTTCCCCTGTACTCCAGCAATTCCTAAATATAAGCTCTTTTTTCTCTTCCTCACCCAAAGTCTTTACCCCACTGCACCCCATTTCTATGTTTTCATTATTCCTAATTGAATAACCTACTCCACCCTAATCCCTTGTTCCTCTTTATTGTAAGTCAGGTGTTCTAATCTACCTCCCCAATTCACCTCCTTGACTTCCTAGTCATTTCTTCTCCCCACTTACAGAGGCCCTGCTAACTGAAGAAAGAGACATTCTTCAAAACAGATACTTGCTTGCTATCATAATATATCGTGAGAGCTCTCTCAAAGAAAACTGCTCCTATAGGTCCTAATCATCTTAACCGTTTAGTTGAAACTGTCTAGTGTATGCACCTATAGGCTGTCAAGTTCTCACTGATTGGACTGGCACCTATAGGTCTGAGCTGCCCAATGAAGCAAAACCATAAGAAGCTCCAATTACCCCAACAAGAGTAATACAGTCGAACTTTAAGACACACTCCCTGTTTCTGAAATTGAGGAAAAGGGGAAATAACTCCCTTCCTCCATCTCACATCTCCCCATCCAAGGACCCCACGGTTGGGGCTGTAGATGAAAACCAAAGATATTGTATCAACATTATGATTAGTAACTCAATCAAAGAGTTGAAAGAAGAATTAAGGAAAGAGATCAGAGAACAATTTCAAGAGATGAGAGACAACTCTTACAAGGAAATAAGTAAGCAATTCCATGAGATGAAAGATCAGCTCTAATTAGACATCCTGAAAAGAGATGTAGCAGAGCTATCAGAATTGAAAAACATGGTCAAACAAATCAAATCTTCACTGGAAGATACTAACACCAGAGTAAACTCCACTGAAAATAGAACTTCAGCTGTTAAAGAATGTACATCAGATAATGAAGATAGGCTAAGCAATGTTGTGCTCAAAGAGGATGACAAGAGAAGAAACTTACAATACATGACCAGAACTTCCAAATAATATTTGATGAGATGAGGAGAAATAACCTGAGAGTCATTGGCCTGGGTGAAAACTCCGAACAGCAAACAAGAGGCATTAAGAATCTTTTAAGTGAAATCATAAATGAGAACCTCCCTCACTTTACAATTGACTTGGAATATCACATCCAAGATGTTTATAGAACACCAAACAGGCCTAATCAAATGAGAAATTCACCAAGACATATCATATACAAAATGAATAACAGAGAAATTAAAGAGAGAATTCTAAAAGCAGCTAGAGAAAAGCCCCAAATCACATTCAGAGGCAAACCAATTTGGATCACTATGGATTTTTCAGATCAAACAATGAAGGCCAGAAGAGCTTGGAACAAAATTTTTCAAGCTTTGAAAAATAGTAATTTTCAGCCAAAAATAATATACCCTGTAAAACTCAGCTTTAAATGTGATGGGGAAATTAAATACTTCAATGATAAACTCAATTTAGCAAGATACATGAACACAAATCCTGCACTACAAAATATTCTCAAGGATATTCTTCATTCAGACGAAAATGTGAATAATACTCTAAATCCTTAAACAAGGGTGAGTCAATAACCACATTACATACCAAATGACTTCCAAGATGACTCAAAACTCTGTAATAGTCACAAAGTCTGAGACTCAGTTTCCCATATCTATTCTAACTGAATGTGAATGGTCTCACTGCCCCCATTAAAAGACACAGACTGGCTCACTGGATCAAAAAACAAAATCCAACAATATGTTGTCTACTGGAGACATACTTAACACTCAAAAATAGACACAGACTGAAAGTGAAAGG